>WAAE01007460.1:0-66526 GCA_013400495.1 Nicator chloris
GGCCATGCGGCGGGGCAGGCTCTTGGCAGCCTGGCGGAACTCCTCGGGCTTGGCCTTGAGCAGAGCTGCGATGTTCTGCAGCGCCCGCGACGGCTGCAGGCCCAGGGCATCCATCACATTGATCAGGTAATCTGCAAAGTTAAGGAAAAAGCTGTATTCACCTGGCAATAGGCACTGTGACATGAAAGCTACCCTTGTCCTTGGTGCCAGAGGGAATCCTGTCCCCGGGAGCTCCCTCCCACAGGCAGCAGCAGGGCAGGGATGCAGCAGCAGGGCAGGGATGCAGCAGCAGGGCAGGGATGCAGCAGCGGGGCAGGGATGCAGCAGCGGGGCAGGGATGCAGCAGCGGGGCAGGGATGCAGCAGCGGGGCAGGGATGCAGCAGCGGGGCAGGGATGCAGCAGCGGGGCAGGAAGGCAGCAGCAGGGCAGGAAGGCAGCAGCGGGGCAGGAATGCAGCAGCAGGGCAGGAAGGCAGCAGCGGGGCAGGAAGGCAGCAGCAGGGCAGGAAGGCAGCAGCGGGGCAGGAATGCAGCAGCAGGGCAGGAAGGCAGCAGCGGGGCAGGAAGGCAGCAGCAGGGCAGGAATGCAGCAGCAGGGCAGGAATGCAGCAGCAGGGCAGGGATGCAGCAGCGGGGCAGGAAGGCAGCAGCGGGGCAGGAAGGCAGCAGCGGGGCAGGAAGGCAGCAGCGGGGCAGGGAGGCAGCAGCGGGGCAGGAAGGCAGCAGCGGGGCAGGAAGGCAGCAGCGGGGCAGGAAGGCAGCAGCGGGGCAGGAAGGCAGCAGCGGGGCAGGGAGGCAGCAGCGGGGCAGGGAGGCAGCAGCGGGGCAGGAAGGCAGCAGCGGGGCAGGAAGAGCCCCGTGCTGACTGCAGCCCGGGTGTCACATGTGCTCACCAATGTCCGTGGCCAGCTGCTTGGTGGAGTGTGCTGTGAGCTGTGGGATCTGCAGGATGACCTCGCAGTAGGTCTGCATGGTGGCCCTGGCCAGGGAGCCCAGCCAGTAATCAGCCACGTTGTCCAGCTCGGGCAGCTCCTCCCCTGCACACACAGAACCCGTTATGACCCGCCCGTGCTGGGTTTGTACAACACACAGCCCTGACGGGTTCACAGCACCTGAACTGCTCCCTCCACAGGACATCCAGGCAGGCAGAGCTGATCAGCTGCTTTTGGAGTAAGCAAAGCAGTCAGGTACTCTCCCTGTACTGCACACACTGACACCAGCTCCAGACCCGAAACACTCCCCTGGATTACTCTCCAGGTAAGTCCCTTCCAAAGGGCTGACGGGTGCCCAGCTGGGACAGGGCACTGCCTGGCACCTCCTACAGGATCCTCTTCCAGAAGCAGTTTGCAAACCACGGCAGTGACAAGGATTCACAAGAGTTTTTTCCAGCCCTAAAGGCAGTCTGTGTTCATTAGTGTTTTGAAAATCAAGCCATTACAACGTGTAAATGCTCCAAGGTGCCATAACAGTAATTCAAAAGCCTGAACTAAAGAATGTATTTTTGGAAGGTTCCAGGAAGACTGTAAATACCAAGCTCTATGCTTTCTATTATGTCTGTGGAAATAATAACACCATAAAGAGACTAAGCCCAGCACACCAGGTACACTGCCAACCTGCAGGGAGAGGCATTAGGTGGCTACTGCTGTTACCTGCAGCAGGATCAGTGACACAGCAGGTAAGGCCAGGCCGCTGGAGCACAAACAGGAGTCAAAACCAACAGAACTCTTCAGACATCATTTTAATGAACATTAAACTCACACAGACCAAGCCAAAGCTTCCAGTCTGAATGAAACCAAAAAAAGTTTTACTCATTATTCAGAGGCTCCTCCTGGGTTTTACCAAAGGATTCTTGGAAGAAACAGTGTGATAGGAAAGGGATCTCCATGGTTTTGTCACTGTAACACATCTCACCCGTGTAATGTCAGGATGAGAAAGCTTTCCCCAGACACTCCAAGCCTTTGGTCTCACCCTACCTTGCTCTGGGGGGTATGGCAGTTTTCCAGCATGTAATGCCAGTTCCAAAGCAGAATCCTCTTGGGTGACAAATGGCTCAAGGTGCAGAGGAAGTGACATAAGGTACTGCCCAATCTAGAATAAAAGCACCAAAAGCTGAATCACTGAACAAATGTGAGGCAAGTCCTTTACTAGAGAAAAAGTCACCTGCAGTAAATACACCTGAAAGCAGAGAGCTGAGCCTGACAGCCACTCACTCACCTACAAATTGACTCTTGTGCATCATTACACTTGGCACAAGAAACAGTTTTTCACAAGGTCAGAGAAACAGTCACTGAAACACTCCTGGTAAGAAAGACCTGTACAGAGAACTGCTACTCCAAGCAAATCTTTGCTCTCTGGAGTGTTCCCAGCAATTTGTTTTCTAGAGCAGAAAGACAGCTGAGTTCTCTTACATTGCTGATATATTCCAGAGGGGTCAGGCTGAAGTTTGGCAGGTCATCTGTCAGGGTCTCACCAATGCCACCAGAACTCCAGCCCTGTAAGGCAGAAAGTGCAGGATGAATCAATGACTTCCCACAGCACGAAGGCTGTCAGTATTTTAGAAAGGGGTGACCCAACAACATGAACTGTGACTACCCAAGGGATTCCAGGAAGCAGAACACAGATGGTGAGAAAACAGTTCACCATGTTATCCCTCAGGCCCAGAACACCCACCCTTTTTCTACCCAGCTCCCTGTGGGAAACATGCTCACACGGGTCAGAAAAGCAACACCTCAAACAAACAGCAGAGCCCTCCAACACCTGTGCTGCAAAGGCTGTGGGTGAGGGAAGGGGAACTCCACTGCCTGCAGCTCGTGGAGAAATGTGGCACCAGAGAGAACCACGCCGAGCAGGAGACAGATGAGCAAGGGACCCGCGGGTAAGGGGGTGCCCCAGGCAGGCCCTGGCTGCTCAGTGCCCACCTCCATGCTGGGCACCAGCAGCAGCTGCTGTTTGATGCGCAGGAACACCGAGTCGAAGGCCAGGTGGTGGCACAGCTGGTTCAGGCGGCTCAGCGCCGCCCGCCACGACGACAGCAGGTGGTGGTTGCTGGTGCCCTTCTCCTGACACAGACAGAAAAACATTGACATGCACAAGCCGCTGAAGTGGCCACAGAGGGGCTGTGTTCACATGCCTGCAGAGGTTTTATGAGGCCCTCCTTGTGCGGCAGAGCTTTTCTCCTGTTTCCTTTGGAATGACCGATTCCAAGCAGTTGTTCAAGACAGAAACTGCCACTGCTCCCTGAACTGCAGGACAAGGAATCAGGATCACATTCCAGCCTCCTCAGGCTCTGGCACATGCTGGATACTGAGAAACTTGCCGAGAAGATGGCAAAGCTGCCTTTTATTCAAAGGGCACAACTGATGCCCTGCATGGAATTAAGTTCTACCTGAAGAGTACCTGTGGAACTGCACAGTTTAGTCAAGGTTTAAAGACAAACACATGACACTGAAGGTGGAACCACAAAAGTTGCAGGTAAACCAAATGCAAATGAAATCAAAACATTTTGAGGAAATAAAACTCATAACATTGAATTGACTACTCCATGTGACCAATGATGGCAAACATAACTTAGATCCACGAGAAGATAACCAGTCATTCTACCCTGTTCACAGATCCATGCATGAGTGATCCTGCAGAATTCTGTTTCAGACTGGACAGGGCAGCAGAGCCCAAGTGGCAGAGAAAGCCTCAGAAGGTGGTGTGTGGGCTCCAGAATCTGAGATGGCTCCAACACAACCCTCCCAATGCTCACTGCAATAAAACCTCCCTCACCTGAGCTGAGAAGGGCATGTTCACAAAACAGAGCCAGGATCTGGGGGGAGATGGAATGGCTCCAGACTTCCTGGGTTTGGACATTTCATCTCTCTGTGTATCAGTGTCTCTGCAGGACACAGCCCAGCATGAAAAGTCATTAGACTGGAGGGGGAATCCAGGTGTCATCTACCCAATATGGGCCCAAGAGCACAATGAAATAGAGGCAGGCTCCCCAGGCACCAGGGCTACCTTCAGAGTGTAAAGTGTTTCCATAAGGCTGGCATACTCGGATGGATTCTCCTTCAAGAGATAATTGTATTCCTGCCAGGGGTTTTTTATGGAGCTCTTCTTTTCTGCAGAACTGGTGTCCTGAAAGCCAGAAAAACTGCAAGGGCTGTAGGAGTCTGACAGATACTTCCCAGCAGTTGACAAAATCCTGAAAACAAGTACACAAAAGTCACCAGCAGAATCCTCTGGACTCGGCAGTCCTGTCCTCACGCTGGCCCAAGGACCAGCACCACCCTTGGGTGACTCCAAGGGACAGCATTCACTGATGGAGACTCCAATTGCAGCCAAACCTCTCATCCACTGTGCAACCCAGCCGCTGCAGAAGTGCTGAGAGGACAGAGGGGTTTGTGCTCTGGGAACACCAGGGCAGTGGGGCCCCACTGAGCATTGCAGGCCAGGCTCTTCTCAAGTCACACCAAGCATTCCAAGGAACCACAGGCTGAGCAGTCACTGCTTACAACAAGGAGTAGCAAGATCTCCGAGCTGCCTGTGCCTCCACTCCTCAGGTTACAGGGCACCATCAGGTGAGGCACACCCACACTCATTTCAGCACGTGATTCATGCCCCGTGTCACAAGGGCGAGGGCCTTGCCAATTTGATCTGGTGGAAAATTCCTTCCTGACCCCCATCTGGCAGCCCACTGGTGGCCAGCCAGGCATCCAAGGAGAAGGATTCTGGGACTGTCTCAGGGAACACGACTGAGAGGAACAGTCTATGCCCCACCTCTGACATGTCAAAGCATGGGGAAGGGGGATCAGTGGTGGCTTTCCCTCTGTGGTCTGTGCAGCCAAGGCACCTTGGGGTTTGTTCTCTTTCAGTTTGGTTCCTACGTTGACAGCTCGTGAATTAAGGTCACCAGTGCTCACCTGTTGGCCAGCTGCTGCTCAAAGTCTCCACACTGATGAAGGAGTTCACCACAAATGGAAATTATCCTGGGAAAGAACAAGACAAACAGATTGTGAGATTTGAGGCAGATAATGCCAGACCCCCTTCAGAGAACCCATGGCAAGTAATCATGAAATGCCAGAACCAAACCACATCCCACATACGTGTCAAGAGTCAATTTGGTGATTAACTCTGCATCCATTTGATAACACTGATTGTTTTTTGCCCAATGGCCTCATCCACATGCTACTTCTTGTCATCATGGGGAAGGGCAGCTCAGTGTCACTGGGAAGAATTCTAAGAGCTGCTAATATTACAAGTGATATGAGATGAAGCCTTGCCCCAGGCAGGGTGGGGAGCCCCAGAGCCCTCCCCATGCCAGAAGCAACCTGAAACCCATGGCTGACACTGGTGCTCCCAGCAGCACAGCGAGCTCAGCCCTGTGTTCTGCACTGAGCACTTGTGTAAACCGACCTCAAAAAGTTCCCTTTCAGCTTTGATACAAAAATCAGCTCTGAGCCAGACTAAAAACCACAGGCCCTTTACCGGACAGAGTTTTGGAACGCAGTCCAGTCCTCCTGGAACGGGGAATCTGCCAGGACATCATCCAGCTTACACTTCTTTCGTATAGACTGCAGTGTGTTTGTGAAGTCAGATGTATACCTGCAGTGAGAAAAGGAGCAGAGAGAAGCACCAGCATAAGAGAACAGGCTGGAGAGCAGCACAAAGACATGTCCTGTGATTGCTCAGTCAGCCCTCTGCAAGGGCCAAAGAAGAACCAGAAATACTAAACAGAGCAGAGAAGAGACACCCTGGTTCCACTCCAAACAGGTGGATGTGAAGAACTGATCAGCCACAGCCCACTCAAGCCTAGACCAGAAGACAAGGAGTGTGAAAGATGCTGTGTGGCTGCCTCACTTTGCTGCCTGGGGGTTACCAGGAGCTCTCCCTGCCCCTGAGAAGGAAGGAGTAAGACACTGTAGTTACCACTACATTGACCATCTCCTAGGAAAGACCAGGAAAAGTTTCTACGGCTCCTGCTACTCCAACATCACTTGGCCCTTACTCCAGGAACATGGTGACAACAATCTCATGAA
The DNA here is from genome assembly GCA_013400495.1 of Nicator chloris. NCBI lineage: Eukaryota > Metazoa > Chordata > Aves > Passeriformes > Pycnonotidae > Nicator > Nicator chloris. The sequence continues at coordinate 6,024 of WAAE01007460.1, forward strand.
TTTGTTTTCTCAGCTACTCCCCAGATGAGAACATGGATAAAAAGAAGAACATTCTGTTTTCTACACACCCCCGTTTTCTTTTTAATAATGCCCATAAGCTGGAGGCAGGTACATTGCTCTGTAATTGCCTATAAAGAAGGTGAGATCAGAGACTTGTGCTTTCCTCTTCCCCCTTCCCACAGGGCAGCAATACCTGATTCATACCTTGTAAGCAGCTCTTGCAGTATCGTGAAGGAACAAGGAGTAAATCAGTATAGGAAAAGGAAAGGGATACTTTAAGACAAGAACTAAGAGTGAACCTCACTCCATGGGGTATCTCACACTTACAAGCAGATCCTGAATGTGAGGTCACTTGTCTGTGATATTGTTACTGTGCATTCACTGAATCAATAAGGTTGGAAAAGACCTCCAAGATTATCAAGTTCAACCTCCAGACTTATCTCCCCACTGAGATCTACTTTCATCAGCCTAATTTGCTTTATTTTGTTTGGGGAAACATTTTCTCTTTCAAAAGTATTTATTAAAAACGAAAACTCTGCCCAACCAGAATAGAAAACAGCTGGCAAGCCTTTGATTTAGCCATAAAATCTTCCATTTTTCCTCTAGAAAACAGCCTGTGCTCGAATGAAGCAGCAAGAGAGATACTGATGATTCATGGTACAGTCAGAGACACTTTCTGCTCTCAGCCATTCTCCATAAACTACAACGTCCTTGGCCACAGCCTGCACACTCACTACTCGCTCAGGATAAATGGAGCAGTCCCCAAAGGCACCTTACTTTGAGAACAGGGCCTTCAGGGCCTTCAGCAGCCCACACACCCCCAGGCCATCCGTGAGCTTGACGCAGTTGTCGACGGCTCCGGCCGCCAGGATGAAGAGTTTGTTGACGGAGTGGTTCAGTTCCTGGACACAATCAATCACTTCCCAATGCTCCTAAATAACAACAGGAACAACAAAGCTGAGCCTGGCTCTTCTGCCAGGAAACAGAGAAAACACACCCTGTGTAACAGTGTTCTCTGGTGTCCTCCACTCTTGGCAAACTCCTAAGGCAGAATCGTGCTGGTGCTTCCACCCTCCTGCCCATGGGCTGTAACAACAGCCAGGCTGCCAAACCCTCTGTTCACCAGGTCCTCAAGGAAAAACAGTTCTGCCAACAGCAGAACCTTCTACAAATAAAAGGAAATCTAACCAAAAAGGAGAGGGGCAAAGAGAGCAGTAACTATGACAAAGACCCCTGTGTTTAGTGGAAGCTTCAGCCTCTCCCTGGACAGCTGAGCAAAGACTGGTACATTACCAAGGGCACTGCACTGATCTGGATGAGGAGATTCTCTTCTTCCAGGTCTCCATACTCCAGTTGATAGGGCTTGTATGGAGCATACACCACTTCCACCAGCTCCATCACTTTCACCAGGTTCTGCTCCTCTACAAAGAATCAGATGTTTAGTCTACAAAGAGATGAATATGCTCCTAAAAGCCTCATTTCAAGCTACATGTAGTTCTTCTACAAGAGCATGCTGCCTGTTCAGGCTTGGAATGCTGCCCAACAGCTTCAATCTCAACTACACAGATTGTTTTTTTTATTTTTTTAGAAACAAGATTATTATCTCTACCTGTTTCCTAAACCCAAGATGTTCTACCTCAAGAAGTGCCTCAGGAAAATTAACACTCACTGACCCAAAACAGCCTGGGTGACAAAAATCTATCAAACATTCCAACCTACAGCAGAAGAACTGAAACCATCTGAGAAGTGAAACACATTCCTCCCACGGCATCAAACAGGGGCAATCCTCATTTATCAGAAAGCCTAGTTCACACTTGAAATAATTGATACTAATTCAATTCACTCAGCACTACTGTGCCAGTGCTCATCAGCCAGAGCTGAACGTGAAGCACCAACTGAGTCTCTCAGTGCCATGCCTGAGCAGGGAGCTGCCAACCCAAACACAAAGCAGGGCTGAGTGATTATTGCTCAAATCAGAACTGCACGCCAGCTGCTCTCACAAAGCTCTGCCAAACACAAACCTGCAGCAAACCAAAATTACTTTGAATCCTGGATATCAGGAAAGACTTTCCCATCCTGAGGACAGGAAAGCAATGGAGCAGTCTGTCCAAAGCCAGAACTGTCTCTGTGCTTGGACATTTTCGAGACCAGACTGAACAGTATCCCAAGCACCATGGTCTGACCTCACAGCAGATCCTGCTTGGAGCAGGAGACTGGACCAGATCATCTCCCAAAGTCCCTTCCAAACTGAATTATCCTGTGAATCACAGCTGAGCCCTCCCCTCACATACACACACAGGAACTGGTTTGACTCTCCTCAGCTGAGTCACCTGGCCTCTCCATTCTTGAGATATTTCTTTTCTCAAACATCTTACCCCACACTAAAAGAGATGGAAATAAAGGCTTTGGGTTCATTTTTTTTTTTAAACACACTCAGATAACAGTTCAACAGTGGTCTTCCTATTTCATCATCTTCTAGAATCTGGCATTATTTTTCCAAGTCCTTTTTAATAATTTCTATAACGAACCATAAATTAAGCTAGAAAATGACTGACATGTATGCAACCAGACAGACAACAGACACAGTCACACTCCCTGACATTGCCCAGCAATCATAATTTACAGGATCAAGAAAGAATCTGGGTTTAAACAGCTCAAGACAATGTTATGAGGAACCAAACACAGGAAGCACAGCATCAGGAATGCTCCATTAGCTTCAATTTTGGATTTTCCCTTAGCCAGCCTTTGAAGCAGCCCCACCAAATTCATAAGGGTCTATAAATAGCCAGCAGCTCCAGTCAGGCATAAACTTGTGCAAGCACAGCACCTCACTGCTGTGTGGTTTGCAGGAATTACTCAGCAATCGTGACCAAAATGACAAACGTCCCAGAGAGGGGAAAGCACAGGGCAGATTTGGAAACAAACACTGAGGATGCTGCTGGGAAAAAACTTCCAACAGTTCAGAAAAAACACTGGGCATTGTCACTTGATTAAACCCCGAGCCAGCAGCAACAGAAAAACTACAAAATCAAATACAAGCATCCAATGGATGCAGCCTCCAAGCAGGTTTTCTCTTGGTTAGTGAGGTGTGACAATTCCGGGAAACTCCTCAACTTTTCTGCTTTGTGATCTCTCACAATGGGTCTCACTGCCTCCCTGGAGACATTTCCTCATCTGGGAGACAGAAGAAACAGTAAAGCTCGTAAAAGGAGAAGTGCTAAATGCTATTTACCCTGCAGAGCCAGCATGCTCAGGACAGGGCTGCTTCAGGAACTCAGTGTTGTGTCAACAGCTCCGGTGTAAGATACACACACAAACACAGAGGTGCAAGCACCGTGGAACTGGGCACTGCTTACAAGAGATAATCCCTCCCTCCACCTAAAACTCAACAAAATCCCCCAGTGGGACTTTACAAAGGGGACAGCACAGAAGGACAGAGTTCAGTGCCAGAGCCTTACTCAGGTTTGGCAGCATGGCTACCTCCAGCCCCTTGGCGAAGTGCACAGTGGCATCGTGCAGCTCCAGCAGCTGGGCCAGCTTGGTGTCCTGCCCCGTCCTCTCCATGGCAGTGCTGAGACACACAGGGATGGAAGGCACCAGAGCTCCCAGAGTTTGAATCAACAGCACAGTCACGACTTCATGGGGGTTCTTGAAAACCTGCGGCAGCAGAACGGCGACTGGCAAAAGCACATTTCCCGGGAGGAACACACACAGCAGAGAGCAGCAGGCTCTCTCAGACAGCAGCTCCCAAACTGAAACACCCAGAAGCATCTGCTAAGGCTGCAAGAGCCACGCTGACTGAGCACACAGGACAGCCTGACTGCAAGTCCAGGGCAGTACAGATTTACTGCTGTGCTTTGAGTACAGCCACCAAGAAACTGGAAGATAGTTTTTTCAGATTCAAAAACTGAATTCAGAAGAACACAGGCACTACAGTGATTCAAAAAACACCTGGCAGAAGAAGGCATTTGAAACAGAGCACTCAGTTTACACAGGTGTGTTGGAAAACAACATGAATCAGTAAATATGAAGAAATAGGACTATATCACAAGCCAAATTACTGGTCAGACAGGCAGAAGTCAGTAGTGGAAAGGCTAGAAAGCCTGTAATCAGCTGAGAATCAGCCACTCCACTAGCATAAAACTTTTAACAGCCTTCACTGTGACTTTTTCATCAGCTATTCTGCTCATCTGCTTTGAAAGCTGCATTTACCATCAAAAAGGTCCAAGAGTTTTTCAGAAAGCAAAAGCAACACAGGAGATTGAGTGACACGAGCTGTGCCCCACGTGCCATTTCTCACAATCCCCAGCTCAAAGAATATCTGCTAAAATGTAACCTGACATCTGACCTGTAAGTCACATCGAATCATTAGGCAGAAAAAATACATTTCAAGGAAACACTGAGCTCCTCTGCAGCACAGGCCTTGCACTGACACTGGCTTTGTGACATGAAGATAAGAATCTCTTACCCTTCATGGATGAAAAACTCTTCAACAATATGAACTTATTTCTTCTTTTCACCAAAGGACAAAATCTTTTTTTGATCCTACATTATTCTTGGCAGGGAAAACAAGCACACAGACTCCAAGGGGTGACAGCAGAAGCCCTCAGATACCTGACACTGAGCACCATGCATCAGTCCAGTGTGACCTTGAGGGCTTCCTCCAGGCCAAGTGATAAAGCAATTCAGGCATTTCAAATGTCTTGCAACAGAACACATTTACAACACCAACAAATTAGTTTTAACTTAAGATACAGATGAAAGTGATAGAGCAGCTTTACTGTCAATAACAGAGCAACCTTGCTGCTGGTGGAACACCAGAGCTCAAACCCCGTCTGCAGGGGCTGGACAAGGAACGGTCAGCGGGTTGCAAATCCCATCCCACACCCACCAGGCCCAGAGCGTAACCCAGGGCGAGCAGCCACGAGCTCTTCAGAGCTCTGTGAGAACCCAGAGGGTGCCCAGCCCTGCCCTGTGCCACCCCTGCAGCAGCAGGAAGCTGTCACTGCACCTGTGCTGCCCACTGCAGCTGGCTGTGCCAGGTCCCCAGGAGGGTGTCGTACAGCTCGCTCAGCTGGCGATTCAAGCTCAGGTCACTCTGGCACAGCTCCTGCCACACGGCCACCAGCTGCACCTGATGGGGAACAGAGCCATCTGAGAACAAACTGACAGGCCACAGGTCTTGCTTTTGTTATGCCCAACGCAGCACTCCCCACGCACAGCCCTTCTGCCAAAACACGGGGCTCACTCTTGCTCCCCTCTCCACGTTTCAGCATAACATAGAATTCAGCACCACAGAAGGAAAAGACTTTCAGCATGAAGCTTGAGGCTTCTTAGTGATTCAAAGATTTAATTAACATCGGTATTTTACTCATAAAATGAGATTGCAACTGATACCCCCACATAATAGTTGAAATACTTGGCAAGCCCCAGCCTTGAACTTAATCCTCAAAAGTCACAGTCATGTGAGAAATTTGAAGCTCAGGTTATGGCTACAGAACTGTCTGGAATTCCAACTTTTAATCTTACCTGAAAAGAGTTTACAGAAGTCAGCAGCTGGCAAGTTGCAGTAATAAAGTTACTGCTGACATGGCCACATCCACAGAAAGCAAAGCAAACCCACAGAGAAATCAAGCAGAACACACAAATGCTGTGTCTGCTGCAGGAAGGGACTCAAGGAGCCCAATGGAGAGTTACTCCTGCAACACCAGCAGTAACCAAAGCTGCTCAGAGCCAGCAAGAGAAGTCCAGGAAGGAAATACAGAGAGGAGCAGGCGCCAGCCCCCATCACAGCACAGCTGAGATCCCTGGGCCAGCAGCTCCCTCTGCAGTCAGAGCCCAGCAAGAATTCCGACTTTGACTCCTCAGTGTTGAAATGTTACCATAACACTTACCTTGTGACACTTGTAATAATAAGCAAGAAGCTGGGGCATCCGATCAATTTCAGCGAAGACTTTAACAAACATTTTTGCCTGATCTAAACAAAACAAAATAACAGGCATCAGGATCAGCCTCAAAGCTGAGGGTGAGACATCAGTCTGACCAAGAAATCCTCTTCTAAGGGAGCAGGCACAATGGTCCACACAGAGACAACTTCATCTCATATTTGCTTATCTTCTCAAACAGGAGCAGAACTGCCTGAAACCCACCCTCAAACACGATCAGGCAGCAGGCACAAGGAATGAATTTAACTCCTTAACCAGCACACAGTATTAACACATCCAGTATCAAAGACAGATAAAGCCAGAGCATTTCCTAGAAGGAAATAATCAGGTTCTAGAAATAAGCCAGCACTTACAAACCTAAAGCATACCTGACAAAGGCCTCAGCTTTGCTTTCACCTGCCCTCAAAATGATCCCTGTGCCTCAGACTGACTCATGGCACAGCTGCTCCTGCACAGAGCTTAGAAACACTGGTTCCTCAAAAGTCTGGTTTGTACCCCACAGCCCCAGACCCCTCCAGGACCTCGAGGAGCACAAAGATGAGTGTCAACAACCACAACAATTACTTTTCAGAAGCGCTGACAGCAGCACAGGGAAGGAATAGCACAAAGAACTCTCCAAAAAGACAAATTTTCCAAGGAGAATTTATAAAGCTACTTTTACAAAGTAAAAGGAAGCCAGAACACTTCCAAACAAATTTCCTTCCTGATGACACCAACACCATGATAACACAAAACGAGGCCCTTTCTGCTTATTTGAGCAGCACCTCCATCTCAAACACCCACATGGCCCACAAAATCCTGTAATCTAGTTTCCTGCAGTGGCCACAGGTACCCCAAACCATAGGAAAATCAAAGCAGCACTGGCCTGCAGGCAGCTGGAGAGCCCCAAACATTCCAGGGCGTCTGCTCCACCAGGAGAAGCCCAGGACCCGGTGTCAGGAGCCTTCAGGACACCAACTCTCCACCCAAACACTGTTTCAGGACAATAAACTCTGTGCTGACAGTAAATGACACCAGGAGCTACTGACCCACAGACTGGGAGTTGAAGGCAGCAACAATGTGAGGGCTGGCCATGGCCTCCAGGCGGTTCTTCAGCGCCTCCAGGTGCACACACTTCTCGGAGTAATCCGGGGTGTCCACCAGCATGGCCAGGCTGCTCTGCATGCTCGTCAGCTTGGCTGCAATCAGGGACACATCCTGCCAGCAGGGAAACACACCCCTTACCAAGGGCAACCAGACAGCAGCAGGGACGTGTCCCACAGTCACTTCAAAATCCGACTTTAAAACACAGCTCCCTAAAAAGCTGGAGGCACAAAGACCAAATAATTCAGTATTTACCTGTGTTTTAAGAGTCTCTTCTATATCTGCACTTAGTGTGCTCCATTTGTCTGCTTCCTGAAGTGACTCTGCAGCCAACTGCATCCTGGACTTCACTTTGTCAATCTCTACCAGGACCTGAAGGAAAAACGTAACATTATGTTCCCCACTGAAACAAAAAACAACTGTCACAGATACTTGGGAGTTATCTTCTGCTTAAATTTTAAAAACAAAAAGGTGTGAAAAGATTATATTATTACAAGAAGATGGAATGGTTTGAAGGACCTAGAGATGTAAAATCATCTTTCAAAGTCAAATAACTTTGGTTAGTTTAGGTTAGTTTGAATTCTGGTCTAGTTCTTTTAGTCTCCACTTTGCCTAAAAATGTTCTGCACCCCAGGGAGAAACCAGTGTCCCCAGCCAGGTTCCAGCAGCTCTGAACTGACACCTGAGCAGCTGTTCCTCAGGACATGCAGACTGCACAGGTCTGTGCCACACCCACCTTTCCACTATTAATGGTCATTGATATTGGGTTTGTTTATCTTAAGTTCACGAGATTATTTCATATTAACAACTCTGGAAGTTGTAGAATTTCACAAGTTGCAGATGAACACTAAGACAAGAACTGACCTGCATGGACTGAGCTGTGTCTTCTTCAAACTTCTTTATATCTTCTTTAACAAGGATCATCTGCTCCTTCAGGAATGTTGCCTCCTGTTTCAAGACTTCCACTTCCCGGAGGACTCTGGGCATGTTCTGGAGAGCCTGATGGCTTGTTTCTGCAGCAACACAGAGCAGTCAGTGAGCGGGCTGAGAGCCCTTGCAGGAACAGGTGGGCTTTCAACAATCTTATCTAGCCTTTAGTACTTGAAAAAACTCAACACTAGACAACAAAGCAGAACATCAAACAACAAATCTTCAGATGTACCTTTAAACTTTAAGTATGTATTTTATTATGGGATCGTTTAGGTTTTAAAAAGCCCTCTGAGACCATCAAGTCCAATTCTTCCCAACAGCCCAGTCCTGTTCCCCCAGCGCTGCCAAGGCCACCACTAACTCATATCCCCAGGTGCCACATCCACACGGCTCTTTTATCCTTCCAGGGACTCCGACATTGCCCTGGGCAACCTGTGCCTGGGCTGGACAACCCTTCTGGAGAGGAAATTTACCCTGTCGTCCCATCTAACGCAGCGTTGGCAGGAGCTGCTGTTTCCCAGCATTTAACGCAAATGTGTTGGGGAATAACTGTGAGACCCGAGACCGGTGCGATGATCCCTCTGTCCCGGCAAGGCTGGCCAGGCCGGGATCGCCAGCGTGGCCTGGGGTGGCCGGCACAGGTGTGCCTGTCGCGCCCCGGGAAGATGCAGGTGTGCGGACAGGATGCCAGGAGCACCCGGGCACAGCTCAACCGGGGCCGCAAACCCCGGCCCGGCCCATCCCCGCGGCGGCAGAGCCCCGCGGCCCCGCACCTTCCACGGCGTTGTTCACCTCCTGGATGAAGAGCTGCAGCTTCATCACCAGCGTGGCGGCGTGCGCGTCCACCTTGCCCGGGGCCTCCTGCTGCACGGCGCGGAACGCCGCGTTCACCCAGCCCTTCACCTCGAACTCGTCCGACAGGAACCGGGAAAAGTCCATCGCCGCGGGGGACAGCGGCGGACAGCGGGGGGACAGCGGGGGACAGCCCCAGCGGCCGCGGCCCGGCCCCGCCGCGCACCCGGAAACGCTCGGCGGTGCCGGGGCGGTCTCGGGGCGGTGTCGGGGAGGGCTCGGGGCGGTGTCGGGGCGGTGTCGGGGCGGTCCCCGGGCGGTGCCGGGGCGGTCCCCCGGGGGGGCCCCGGGCGGCGCGGGGCCGGCCCCCGGGGTGTCCCCGCGCGAGAGCGGCGGCCCGCGGGCGGTGCGGGGGGGGTCTGGGGGGGGTCCCCGGGGGGTGTCGGGCGGTCTCGGGGCGGTCCCCGGGCGGTGCCGGGGCGGTTCTCCAGGCGGTCTCCCGGCGGGGCCGGGGCGGTCCCCGGGCTGTCTCCGGCCGAGAGCCGAGACCCGCGGGGCTTGTGCCCGGCCCCGGGCCCTGCTCCTTCCCACGGCCCTGCTCCGTCCCACGGCCCTGCTCCTTCCCAAGGCCCTGCTCCTTCCCAGGGCCCTGCTCCGTCCCACGGCTCTGCTCCGTCCCACGGCCCTGCTCCGTCCCACGGCCCTGCTCCGTCCCACGGCTCTGCTCCGTCCCACGGCTCTGCTCCGTCCCAGGGCCCTGCTCCGTCCCAGCGCTCCCGGTGCCGGCGCCCCCCGCCCCTCAGCTCCCGCTGCACCCGGCACAGGGAGACGGGGCCGGGTGCCTGTGTCCCTGGAGCAGGCTGGCACGGGGCTGAACGCTGCTGTAGATTCACGGGTTTGGTTTGGTTTTTTATTCAAAAAGTAAAGGTGAAATGGCCCAGAAAGCAGCAAAGGTGTGCATGGCAGAAGGACGGAGGCTGCGGTGCTCTCCAGCAGGCTCCTGTAAAGCAGGCTCAGCTACAGGGAAAGGCTGAGGCAGAAGCAGCCAGTTCACACTCCTCCTGCCCGGCACAGAAAGGAGGAGGCAGGTGGCAGATGCCCAGAAAAGTGCCCTTATGGAGTGCTGGCCAGCAGTGCTGGTCCCCAGCCCCTCCCCATCTGTGGCTAAAGCAGCAGGGCAGTGTCCGAGCCTGCTGGACTCCTGGCCCAGAGCTCTGCTTCTGGAAAGCCAGTCACCTCTCCCACCTCACTGAAGGGCTGCAGGCCCTGCGTGAACATCAGTTTGTACCTCAGTCGGACGGGATCCTGGGAGAGAAAGGAAGAGAGGGGGCACACCATGATTATAAATGCCTGGACTTCTTCACCCCTCATGGTCACTTCTGGAAGGGGAAACACCAGCCTTGCAGAAGCTGTGCACAGAAGGAAACCCTGGATCTTCCTCAGATAGACAAGAGCAACTGGAAGACCTGTGCACACCACCCATGGGCATGTTGGCAATCCAGGCCTGGCCAGCCTACTCAGAGACAGAGAGTTCCTTACTCCACTCTTGGGTCTCGTAATTATCCACCAATGCAACAGATCTGCCACCCATCCCTCGTGCCTTGGGTGCCCTTGTGTTCCACCAGCTGCCAACACCTGCACAGTGAGTGCCTGGAGCTGTCTCTGTGTGCAGATAGTCCAGAACTGTGCAGGCCCCTGCAGCAACTGCCCACACAGTCCTTCAAACTGTAGCTCTGGAAAGCTCTTTGAGCAGAAAAAACATCCTCCCTGCACAGTCCAGACTGCCCTGTCTCTCCACTGCATCTCCCTGTTACTAAGACTGTGCCCATATGTCACACAAAGAGCCAGAGGGGTGCCCAGTGCCCACCAGCACACCTTGTGTGGGTTGGCGAGCAGCAGCACCTGGGACACCACTGCGGGCGGGAGCAGAGGGTTGAAGGCTGGCAGCTCAGAACCAGAGGCTGGTTGTAACTTTATTTGCATGGTCTGAAAGAGAAAACAAAAGAAACACTTTTTAGTCCATGTTGGGAAAGGGCTGTGAGCATCACTGAGCCATGGAGCTGGTTAAAGATACATCAGGCAGGCTCTGTCACTCAGTGACAAGCAGTCTGCAAATAAAGGCAGATATTCCTCAACAGCCAATTCTATGCTACACATGCACAAGGAGCAAGAGCCCCACCAGGAGGCTGAAGCAGCAGCTCTGGAGCCCTCTCTGGCCGTGGATACACACTGAAACAGGCACTGATGCCACAGGCACCACTGTGCAACAGGCTCTCTGTGCAGAGACAGGGAGGCACACGATTTCCCACGAGTAAGGCAAATAGTAAGAAATGGTGAACCTGCTCCTCAGGACATTTCTGAGCATCTCTGCTACTTTGTCACAGGCCTCTCACCTTGGGGACTGCAGCCTGGAATGCTATGTCCTTAATGGGGTGCGCTGAGGTGCTCAGCATGGACAGAACCATCACCAGCACGTCTGGCCGGCCCGGAGCCGGCTCTCTGGAGAAGTGGAGCATGGCCTTGAACCCATCCCTGTCATACACAGTGAGTGGACAGGTAGTGCCTGCCAGAGACAATTCGAGAATCAGAATCAAAGCCTGGATTCCTCTCCCATCTGAGGGTGAACAGGAAAGATGGGATAAGGAATTGCAAAAAGGAAAACGCAGACAAACTTTTACTTCCTTTGGCAAACTCACAGACCAAATGGCACACAGCCCCCGATTGACATCTGCCTCCAAGGCAGGGACAGGAATCTGAATGTCTGCTTTTGGGATTTAGCAGCTCGGGTTTCACCAGTCCTTGGGAGAAGTTAGGTGTGGATCCAACAGAGATACGGTGGGAAAAGCGAAGTGCCTTTCTCAGCACACACAAGATTTGGCTCCTTACCATCCACGCCTGGCAAATTCACACCTTATTACCACCATCCAGCCCTTCCAAAATCTGCTAAGACCTTCACTTGAGACTGCAGGCAGATCAGGATGTCTGTGCATCTGTCCTCTTCCAGCAGCAGTGAGAGCCAAGGCTCAGTGGCCCGGGCTGAGACCCCAGGGGGACACATACCCAGGAAATGCTCTGGGGAGGAGCTGCAGAGCTGGGCCATACAGTGTGAAAACAAAAAGCAGAGGCGGAATGAAGAGCTCGCTTCAGGAACTGGGGCAACTCCCACTGCAAAGTGTCTTTTAGGACTTTTAGTAATAAATCTGTTTGAAGTTTGACTGAAGGTGTGATGGACAGAGTTTAGAAGCACATTACAAAGATCAGCCAGGGCAGGAAACTCCTGAGTAATGCCTAGGGAGGACAAGGACATTGTCATGCTATGATCTCTAGCACCTACTCAAATTCTCAGGTACATTAAGCACATCACAGAACAGTCATTACTTCTCTCCAGCCACACAGCATGAAGCTCCTTTGGCTTCCTGTCCTGGAAAACTCATGGAAGAGCTCTAGTAAGCCTCTAGTAAGCAGAGCTGGGGCACAGAATTGCACTTACTTGGTGTAACTGAAACTAAAGGCACAAAAAGGTTTTCTAGAGAAGTATCATAGGAAGCTGGATGCAAAGAAGCAGCAGGCTTCAGCTCATAGCCTGGACTGAGGAGTGGAGGATCTGCCACTGAGTTAGTTGGAAGCTCTGGAAAGGGCAATTTCATTGGTGATAAATCCCTGGAAAGAAAAGCAAGCAGAAAGCTTGTATTAAGTGGGGATACTACAGGGAATATACTGTCTCCTGCTGTGTCTGCCTGTATTCCCAATCCCTCATCCCTTTTGGGTATCAAGAAACTACAGACTTACACTCTGAGTCCTTGAGGAATTCAAAAACTCTATCATCTGCAGAAGATCTTGCTGTTTCAAAATTCATTAAGGCAGATTTTGGTTCTGTTACTATGGTAAAACTTAGGTTTAGGGCTTTGGAAGTCTGCCATCCCTGTGCACAGCTTCTCTGGAGGCCTAGTCAGGCAAATTAAAGTAAATCCCAGCTCAAAGACATCACAGGAAGCTGGAAATCTTCAGTAAAATTTCTTGTATTATGGCAGACTGGATAAGCATATTGTAATAGTCTCCTGCTGTGAAGATCTGTGGAGATTAATTTGATTTGTGAACTGTTCCAAGCTCCACTGAATGCCTGGAAACAGCCTTGTCACAGTCAGGAGAAAGCTGAGGAAAGTACTTTTTGAATGACAGGTTATTATAAAAAGGCCTGACTGTAAGGCTTTTGTTCCTTTAGCTCAACATCACCTTGTTATCAACCAAGGGGATTTGTCTCCCCAGATTTCTGACCCTTGGAAGGTCCTGGTGTGCAATTACACAAACTGCAATTAACAGGTGCACAGGGGCAGGAAAGAGCCAATGTGTGCATGGATCACCTGCCATCACTAACCCGGGGTAGCTGAAAGGTTTTCCTAAACCTCCCTGCCATAAATGAATTCCTCAGCCCCAAAACCTGACTCTTTTATGAAGAGTTTACTTACACAGAGAATGCCTTGGTCCTGGATAGTGGAGAGAGATGTTCATCCAGGCTTTGGAATGCACTCTTCCCTGCACAGCTGTCTTCCCAGCTCTCCTGTGGTCCCAGGGTTTGACCAGCACTTACACCTTCCCTAAATCCATTGTGCACAGCAGGCTGGAAAATGAGGCCCTTCAGGTTCATGCTATATAATGTCAGCAAAAATAAAGCAGTTGTGCTGAAAAGCACTCTGTTTATCAAATACCACTACCTAAAGTAGAAATACGTATGAGTCGTTTGGTTGCAAACTGCACCTGAGAGATTAACTGAGAGCACAAGGATTCCAGTTTCCCTTAGAACAGAGTGGTATGCCAAAAACACTGCCAGGGAAAGGCAGGCCAGGAATCCTCTCTGATTTTTGTCCTTTATATCTTATGGACTGCAAAGTATCTGAGCATCACTCACCTCTGCTAGGCCAAAATCAGGCGGTGGTTTCTGTATGACAGGGGAGTTGCTGAGACCTAAGACACCAAAATGCCACAGATAATTGTCAGAAAACAGGGGTTTTCCACAGGTTTTTCCTTTGCTGTCTAACACCACTAAAGACACTGCATCCCTGAAAACTTCTGTCTGGAAGGCTCTACTTTCTCTTGCACTGACACTGAAGTCAAAGTTCTCCTCTCTTTATGAAACACCACAAACGCCAGTGCCAAGGGTGACCCTGAGCCCTACAGACCCAAGCACTGGAACTCCTCCTCGAGCAGGCAGGTGGAGGTTGTGCTGCCGTGGCGGGAGGCCGAGGCTGTGTCTGCAGAGGGCTCTGGGGGGCTCTGGGCCGTGGCCTCCAGCTCAGAGAAGTCCATCAGGGTGTAGCTCTTCGTGCGCCGCGGGGCTGCTGGGCACGCTGGGGGAACAGGCACAGAGTGAGGGAGGAAAGGAATGGCACATCCAGGGGACAGGTGTGCCTGAAAGGTGAAGAACTTGGGGAATATTTTCTGTCAACTATATACAAGAGACAGCGATGGTGACATAAGATTGTTCCTATGTTAGAGCACCTTCTCCACGTTTGTTCTCCGAGAAGCCCTTCCCTCCCAAAGCCCCCGCCTGGCGTGCAGGGCAGGGCTGCCAGGGGACACTGTGGGTGCTCCTCACCTGCTGCATGGCCACAGCTGGCAGCTGAACCTGCTCCATCCCCGTTCTCCTGGCTGGCCACCACCTGCCTGTACTGGCCCAGCGCCCGTGAGAGCTTGTCGTCGGCCTGCAGGACCTCAGCTGGGGAACCAGAGCAGACACAAAATACTCATGTTCCCACGGGAAGGTCAGGTCAGCTCCACAGCACTCCCCAAATGCTCGTGAGGAAGGGACAGTGCAGCTCAGGAGCAAAGGCCAGCAGAGCAGGCTGCCCTCAGCTCCTCACTCGCCTTTCATTCCATTCTGCACACACAGCTGCTGATTCCAGGCCTCTCTCTCATTTATCAAGATCACTTTGAAATCTTATCCCATCTCTAAAGTATTCCTAATTCCTGCCATCTCTTCTGCACTTTCTTGTTCTCCACAAGCTTTCCCTGTGCACTTCAGTCTATAATCCAGCACTCCCCAGCTGAAGAGCCATGGCACCCACAGGTATGAAAGGAAGCTGTGAGGTGCCGTGGAGCTCTCGGGGTTCCTGTTTAGGATGTCTGTTCAGCAACCATTGCTTCAGTCAGATTTTCAAGGCATATGGACAGGAATGAAATGCCAATTGTGGAATTCAAAGATTCTGCTCTTATCAAATTAACTCTACCCTAGCTGAAACCAGGACACCTTGCTTGGTATTACACTTAAAAATTCAAAATATATTCTTTCTGTGTTTGTACGCAGGGAGAACTTCAATATCTGGAGAGAAAAGGCCCCAAAAGCCTTCAGTTCTCTGAACATCAGAACTCAAAAAAACTCAGACAACCACCTCAGCTGAAGAAAGGGATTCACTGTTTAACTTTGGGCTCCAAGTGAAAATTAACAGCTTCCTCAGAGATGAGCAGGAGGAGACCCAATGCCACTTCCCCTGGGCATGGTTTCATGGTGAGAGTGGAGAGCTTTGCCCACAGGGTGCCAAGCACCCCAGCACCCCCTCCCAGGGAAGGGCACAGCCCTGTCACAGCTGCCAAGAGCACTGGGACAGTGTTGGCTCTTACCCAGAGCCTCCTCGTCAGCCAGCACCTCGCTGGCCAGGCGGAAGAGCAGCGGCCTGAGCTTCTCACAGCGCTGCCACAGAGCCTGGGGAGGAAAGGTTCCACTGCTCAGCACCCAGGCACACCACACTCCTGTCCCTGCCATCACTGCAAGTGATGCTCCCTCCAGAAGAGGGAGGAAAAAGAGCATTTCTGCAGGAAAAAGAGCATTTACCTGTAGGGTGTCCTGGTCAGCTGGGGATAACTCACGTCTCCTGTAGCTCTGCAGTAACTCGTCCATTCGTCTGACATTCTCAGAAACCTCACTGATGGTGCTCACTCTTCGGGACACCTGAGCTGCCTTTTCTTGTTCCTGTGATGAAAAATGAAAGACAGGTAGGTCTTGCCTGGCTGACACAGCCAGGGCACGTTCTTGGCTGGAGCACTCTGGGTCACACCTACTAACATTTTACTGCAGGTAGAGAAGGCACAAAGCAGCACAGGTGAGAGCATGCCCCCAGCTGCCCCATCAGGGCACCCTGGCCTTGTGCTGTGGAGTATGGAATACATCTCATCACAGGCACAAGCGTGACTGCAAAATCTGAGCTGGCAGTTGTTGGCTTGTGCCACACAGAACGACACACTCAAAACAACCACAGGGCTTTGTTAAACCAAATCCCCTCTGCAAGCAGAGAAGTGGGATGGTCCTGCAGGGGGAACATGCAAACAGACACTGCATGCAGGGAAGAGGCAGTTTTGTACAGAAGTGACTTTTTTCCACCTGGGAACCGAGTTTATTTTTGGAAATTTCCAACCACTACTGCAGTACTACTGCCAAGGTCCCACTGACATGGAAGTGTCCTGCTGTATTCACATTCACATCTTCCCTCTTCCTGGCAATGGCATATTTTAGGGAAACAAAACCAAATGATCCCGTGCTGTAATCTCAGGATAATTTGGAAAGACTGAACATGGCCCCTTCTCTGGGGCTGCAGTACAGAGGGTCTCCTGTCAGAAACAGAATGGCCAAGTTCCCTCCCAGCCTCCCTGGCTGCAAAGAGGCTAGCCAGAGCTGCAGACCAGTGTTTGATCACGCTCTGGATGAGGCGGTTGGCAGCCTGCAGGTCCTCAGGGTGGCTGCTCTTGAGGAGCTTGGCCAGGAGCTGTCAGGGCAGAGATGGGACAGCAGTGAGCAGCAGCCTCTGGGCACAGTGCACACATCCCACACCACAGACAGCTGCTGCAGAACGGTCCTGTGATCCTGGAAATGTGTCAGCTCCTGTCCCATCATCTAATCCAGGTTCCCTTGCTGCCTGCATACACTGCCTGGTCAGGATTAGGAACTCTGGCTCTGCAGAACTTCTGTAAGACCTGGAGAAGCCCTCCCTTGGGGAGGCTTCATGAAAACTGATGTTTTTCTGTAAAAAAGTTTAACCTTTTACTAAGGAAATATTTCTGACAAAGCCTTGGAGAGTTCTGTAGCTGTTGCACTGCAGGAAGGATCAGCATTATTCTGAGACAGCCTGTCTGAAACAGCAGAAGCTCCCAAAATATTGCTGAGCCTCTTTTCTCATCAGTACAAAACAGAGGGTGGGGCATGAAGACTCTAAGGTTTACCTTGGACTTCTCTTCATCTGTGTCAAAAATAGAATTTTGAGGTCTTGGAGAAGGGGGAGGTAAAATTTTGTCTTCTGGCAGTTTGGGATCTTCTTTTACAATCCCTGGAACAGGTAACAGAAGTTGTTCAGTGATGCCCAAGCTGCTGAAACCTCAATGCTCAACAGTGCATGAGGTTTTGCACAGATTTCTGGATTAAAATACCACTGAAGACTACTAAATATAATGGAATGGATGAAAAATCCTTCCCAGGGTCCCTCTGAACTCATCTCTCATAACACTGGGAGAGTATTCCAGGGCAAAGACACTTCTGAGCCTGTCCTGTACTTTTTCCCTGCACACAGTGTGAACAGAGGCCTCCAGACTGGTCTGAGCTGTGGCTCAGGAAAGCTGTTTGGAAAATCCCTTTAAACAGTTCCATGCATCCTTCAGAACCCAACCAGGCTGGGACCTTTGTCCCTTTTCCCTACACACAACATGTTATGAAAAAGCTGAGTCACAAGCTGAGGGGGCAGATATCTGTGGGGGAAACCACGGGCTCAGGAGGCTAAAAAGGAAACTGAAATAACAGAACTGAACCTTGTTTCTTCAGCATCTGATAAGCATCCTGGATTTTGACTTCCTGAGGAAACCAGACTGTCCAACTGAATATCACTTCGGTGACCCTCGACTTGACTTTTTCTGAAGACCAAATTCCATAGTACTGAAAACAAGACAGTAAAGAAAGACAAAAAACTCAAACCCAAAGAATTGGTGCCAGATCTGGCACAGCAATCCAGCCCCAAGGAGTTTATGTGCAGACACCAAGGATAAAATGGATTCCTGTGAGTTTATTCACAGTGCTGTCCACTGTGTATCTTGGGGTTAGGAAACACAAGAAATGCTATGGAGTGCATGAGAATCACACACATGCTCTATAACAATCAAAATTAAACCACTTCAAACTTCTCTGATCAGTTATTGAATCCAAAACCCAAAGCAGGTTATTTTAGTGAAAACAGTTCTGTGCTTGACTTTAAACACTCCCTGTAACTGCTGCAATGCAATCACACCACTGGCCTCAGCTAGTCCCAGACACAGGAAAACTGAACAAAACCAGAAACAAAAGTTATTGTCTCTTATCCCCATCTGGGTGTTTTCTCCAATTTCTCTCATTACTGCCTATGAGCACTCCTTTTATTACAAAAAACACAAACCTTACCAAGACCAGGCATTTCAAACTCATTAAATGATACCTGTCCTCTCAGAGCAGTAAACAGAATTGTCTTTAGTGATACATGGTTTAAGGTCTGTGGTTTCACTGAAATCCTGTTACCAAGCCTGAGACTGAGTTTTGTTCTTCAGTTGAGCATTTCTTTGAAATCAGCTTTTTGCAGCTCTGCCCTTGGGCTGACGGAATGGAAAATGAAACATGAACCAGTGGTAAATGTGTGCAGGATCCACCAGAAAGGGAAATTGATGGGTGGGAGGTTTCAGGCAGGCCCAGGCCTATCCCAAGGAAGAGGAGCATGGCCAGAAGATCCCACTGCCTCTGATAAAGCAGAGCTGCATTTCTTATCCTGAAACATCCTGTAACCACCATCACCTACCTTTGGGGAAAGCACTTTAATCAGCTCGTTCAGGAACCTGAATTTTGCCATTTCACTGTGAAATCTGTCACCACAGTTGTTCACACAGGTCTCCAGCACCTGCAGAAAACAAAATGTGACCAACAGGAACTAAACACACAAGGCTTGGGGAGCTTCCAGAAACTTTGTCATTGTATTACTAAATCTAAGAACTTTCTGACACTGCATCCACCAACACAAGATACTGAGAAAGTCATGCAGCAGGAACACGTTCTATTCCTTCATCCAACCTTCCTAAGCAGCACATTTAAGACCACCTGCTCTGTTCTCCCCATCCCTAACAACTTCTGAGCTACTGCCTCTGTGCAGCCAGAGCTGCAGACCAGTGAAAGACCTCAGCAGAGCAATGTGGGAGGGAACAAAAGCAGTTACTCCCTCCACTGTGCCCTGCTTTCTGTATTCCTTGTGCAAGGGAAAGTTCAGATGGAGAGGCATCCAAGAGAAAGAGAAAGACATCAACATCTAAGAGAAAAGGAGGAGAGAGCTATCCTGTCTGCTCTGCTCTTCTACCTGCCAAACTCTTCCAAGTGACTGCTTTGTGCACAGATGGAAGTACTCACTGTGAGAGCACGGAGAGCTTCTCCCTCCTGAGGGGACTGGATTTTGTGTGCCAGGAGCCTCAGCGCAAACAACGGGCTGGGAAGAGCAAAGCCAGTCACACCATGCACAAGTTCCCAGGAACAACAAATGCTGCTGGGTTTGGTCAGCACAGAAGAGCAGCTGCTGGATTCCCAACAGGACAGACACCCTTCCTCGGGCAGGTGCACACACGAGGGGTGACCTGGTGGCCCCAGCCCTGCCCTCCAGCCGTGCCCAGGGCTGTCCTTCGGGAGGGAGCAGCAGGGACAGGCTGGGGGTGTCCCTGGGCAGGCACCACGGGAACTGGCTCTCTGCAGCTGCAGGAGCCTCGGTGACAGCCAGGCCAGCCTGTGCCAGCTCCTGGGCACCAGCTGGGTGCCAGAGCGTGAGCTCTGAGCTCAGTCTGCTCTAAACACAGAGAGATCACTAAGGTTTGACAGGTCATTTGCTTAATTAGTCCCTGCTACTTCCCACAGAGCCCAGACTGTCAGCTGGAAGGTGAGGAGATCTCAGTAGAGACCCTCCACCTGCCTGGAAGGAAAACTGAGGCTGAGCTCCCTCGGGGCTTCCCTACGAAAGCCCAGAGCAGGAATCCTTGGCCAGGCTCCTGAGGGCACAGCAGGACCTGCTGCCCGGTGGGCTCCAGCAGCTGCTGAGAGAGCCCATTCCCAGACATCACCCTCTGTCACACTGGCACACAGCTATTTCCAACTCGTATTTCCAGCTCGTTTCTGCTCCCGGGAGCAGCAGAGCCCAGCGAGCCCCCTCAGCCCCTCTCAGCTGCCCACACGTGGGCCAGGCCCCACTCCTGCAGAGCCAGGAGGGAAGCCCAGAGCCAGACACAGCCGGGGTGAACACCAAGAGCTGTGTGTCTGCCTTACCCCTCCGTGTCGGCGTTCACCTGGTGGCAGAAGCGCTGGATGCATTCCCAGTTCTCCTCGGAGGTGCTGGGGTCAGTGGCCTCATCTTACAGAGGGAGAGGAAGGAAAGCCCAGCCTCAGAGCCAGCCAGTGCTCAGAGCAGGAAGCAGCTCAGACCTCGCTGCTCCAGAGCTTTTTGTAGCAGAAAAGGGAGATCCAGGACGAGCGGGAAACAGCTGTTACTAAAATCTGCCTAAAAATATAGTCCCCAGCACACACTTAAAGTCAAGCACAGCCTGACAGCAGCAGATGTTGCTTTTAGCAGGAGAAACTTAAAAAACATTTACAGGCAGCTCTCCCGGAATCACACCAAAACTTGTGCTCTAACACAGGCAGTTTACATTTTTGCACAGCTAAATTAAGGAAAAAACTCTTTCTTGGCTTTATCCACTCCCCAGTCTGTCACTCAGCCAGCTTTGGGGGCTGAGGATGGGCAGGACAGAAGGGGGAAAGGACAGATGCAGCAAGACAGCACCCACATCACTCTACAAGGGTTCCACGGGGGCAGTGGGCCCTTCCCCACCGAGGTGAAGCCGCTCCAGTGCCCACCCAGTCGGGAAGAGGCAGCAGAGCCAAGGCAGCCCCGACCCCCAGCCCCAGCCCCACTCACTGAGCCAGCGCTGCAGCTGCCCGGGGCCAGCCATGGGCTCGTCCCTCAGCGGGCAGGAAGCAGCTGTGGGCAGCCCATGTGAGCCTGCGGGGTGTTCCTGGTGTGCAAATGTTCCCTGTGGGCGTAGGGCCACGCTGCACCCGCCAGCAGCCCTGCCCTCACCCGCCCGCAGAGCACTGGGGACAACGGAATCAAAGTCACCACATTCATTTAATAATTAAAAGGGCATCAGACAAAAGAGGAAAACACATCCCAATCTCCTGATCAGGGGTATTTTTAGCAGAACCATGTGCATGACACAGTACAGGAAACCCCCCTGTGAGCAGCTCAGTCAGCCTGATAGGACACCAGGGCAGCTAAGAGGGCAACAGCTAAAATATACATCTGTTTATACATACATATATATATAAATACCCCCACTGTATTTATTGGGGAACTGCATTGTGTAGTTGTAGGTACCCTGACTGCGAGGCCCTCTCCAAAAAGAATCTGATCTGTTGCTATCAGAAGTTCAGTTATTTTCTGTCCACATGGTCTGAATTTAAATGCTGATACAAGTCTTCCTCTCCCACCCTGCAAACCAGGCTCCTTGCACGAGGCGACAGCAGGACAGAGATGAATCTGGACTCGGTTCCTCTCCCAAACGAAGTGTCTTGTGCTTAGTGCAGGTTTGTACAGACGTGGGACCAGCACAGACACCTGCCTGGCCTAAAGCCCAGCTGGTCTGATCAGAGATGATCCCGCAGGTGCCACCTGCACCATCCCGGTGTGCGGTCCAGCGGTGTCACCAACGTCCCTGTCAGCTGCACAGTGCTCTGTGTACCCGGCCACACACCTCCTCAGCTCCCAGAGTCACCATCATCTCGGCAACACTCGGGCCGTGCTGCAAACACAGAGGGAGCCACTGAACACGCGGGAACAGGAACGCCCCGGCACGTGTCTGTGCATCGGGGTGACCAAACTGACACAGCTCTGGGTCGCTGCCAGGCTGAGACGGGTCATCAGCAGCTCAAACAAAGCCTTAGGGTTTCTCCTCCTAAAGGCAAATGCCAGCCCTGGTCAGAGGGACCTGAAGGATTGGCACCAGAGCTGAGCCGGGATTAGTCTCTGGAGAACTTGTGTAAAACTTGGGTTTGAGCTCTGTGAAAGCACATTGCACATAATCTCAGAATTGTTCTTTTTACCTGGCGCCCGCTGAGCACCAAGCGGAGGAGCTGCATCATGCTGCTGTACTTGGTCTCTCTGGTTTGCTTCTGGAGACTTCTCAGGTCTTTGTTCAACTCCTCCACAGTCAAAGCAGCTGCCTGCCTTGTCATGAGGCTTTAGGAAAGAAGGTGTCCTTACACTCTGAGGACATGAAAACCACAGGATTCCTACCTCTCACCCCTGCCCTGTGCCAGGGCGCTCCCTCTGCTCGCCAGAAACAGAGCTCATTCAAAAGAGCAAGTTTAAATTACAAAATTATGCCACAGACCTGGAAAACCACAGAAAAAGCAGTAATTCTGATTGTTTAAGAATACAGTTTTCAGAGATGAGGAGCCATTGCTGCCACTACTCAGCTCAGACAGCAGCACACTTACCCTAAGACTAGTTTTCCTATTTCATCTACTTCTGCAGAAATTGTTTGTAGCTGCTGCCGGGACACCGAGGGCCTGACCCACAGGTAAGAATAATCACTCGACACCAGGGTCTTCAGGAGGCTTATGTGACCCTGGGGAAAGAAAGCAAAGCTGGCAGGGCAGAGGGCTGTGCTGTGGAGGAAGCAATTCCAGCTTGGAGGATGGTGGCACAGTGCTCTGCCACTACTCGTACTTTTCTCAGCAGGAGGACTCGCTCCACGTAGTCATTTTCCAGAACATCTGGATCTACTTGCTGATCCCCATAGACGAGCTCCACCAGCCCCTGCAGCTCCCTAACGAGCTTCTGGCGCAGCCCTTGGTTCTCAATGTGACGGGTGAGGTGAATCCTGGAACAGAGAAAAGACCTGCTTTTGGATTGCTTTGGGTTACATCGGATCACCCCAACCACATCTCACAGAAGTCACAGAATATTCTGAGTTGGAAGTGACCCACAAGGATCACCAAGTCCAACTCTTAAGGGAATAGCCCATCTGGGACTGAACCCATGACTTTGGCATTCTTAGCACCATGCTCTGACCAGCTGAGCTAAAACTGTGGAACTGTTAGAAAAGCAACACTAGACCACAGCCAGACACTCCACAAAGAAGCACTTAGCTCTGGTGCCCCACAGGGAACAGATGATGAGGCCACTCTTAGCAGCACAATGTCCCAGCAGTACGAGCGTACTTGCAGAAAAGCCTTCTGGAAGTGTTAACTCTTTTTAGATGTTATTTTCTTAGGCTATAAACTTAAGACTTTAGATTCTCCCAGCTACACCCAACCTCTGTCTAGACATCCAGTGTCCAAGTACAGAATGGGAAAGGAGGCAGGAATGGTGTGAGCAGAAACTTAAGCTTCCTCTTAGCACAGCCCAACAGCTGCTGCACCAGGACCATGCTTGATCCAACAAAAAAAACCTCCAGTCAAAGCCAAGTGCTAGAAATAAATTCTCACTGACATGGTGCTTACTACATTTTAAAGCTACCACTACTTTTTCACCTGTTGAATTCTGGGAGCGCTTCCAGGTCCAGGAGAGCAGAATGGGTTGTAATTCTGCCCACTTCAAACTGGGAGATCAGCTCCTCCAAAGTCCTCCCCATCTGCTTCTCTGCAACACAAACCCAGAGAGAATCACAGGGCCCTGTGCTCCTGCACAGAACGAGGATGGCGCTCCTCGCCGCATGCCTCGGGCACGGGGCCGGCAGCACGCTGAGGAAAGGTGACACAGGACAGCCACCCGTGCAGTGCCAGCAGCAGCAGGGATGTGCCCTGGCAGGCAGGAGGGAACTGGCAGCAGGCACACACAGGATGCTGCCCTGTCCCCAGGAGCCTGCTCTGCTGGCGAGGCACTGGGAACTGGCACGTCCTGCTTGGCTCGTCACCTTCCTCAGCGGAACACCTCCCCCTCAGTCAGCCAAAGAGAAGTCACACTCAGCCAGGAGGCTGCACTGCCCAAGGAAGCTTTCACTCCCAAGCAGAGTTCTCAGAACATGAGTTAATTTGTGATCCCCCCACAGCAAGAACCACAGAAGGAGACTTTGACTCAGCTCCTCGTGGTCTGTCATGTTAAAGGAAAAGTGGCACAGGTGTCAGACAACACTGCAATCATCAACCACAGAATGCAAGTTCTCCTAAGATTTCACAGTTTCTCAGACTTGAAATGAGGATTTTCCCAAGGGAGAAGCCATTAAGCACCTGACTCAATTTTAATGGCTGCACAGCAGCAGGAAGATTTCCACCATTCCTGCTCATTCCACAGGAGCTCCGCAGAGGGGCTGGTGGCACCTCAATGACTGACTCATTACATGACACCCATTCCCTGACCCCCTCCAACACTGACAAAGTTCTCAGCTATTGAAATAAAGCCAGGCCATGCCACAAAGTCAGCATGAAGTGACCTGGCAGGCAGGAGCCTGTGGCGTTACCTGTGAACCCCGAGCCGCAGTTGGTGACAATGTCCAGCAGTGCCTCTGGCAGGAAGCCATCCCGAGCAAAACGCTCCAGGAAGATGTCCCCCTGCCTCTTGGACAGCTTGCCACCATCCTTGTTCAGCAGCAGCGGGAGGTGGCCAAACCGAGGGGGCTCCCAGCCAAAGGCTTTGTAGAGAAGCAGGTGCTTGGAAGTTGAAGCCAGCCACTCGGTCCCGCGCAGAACGTGGGTGATGCCCATGTAGTGGTCATCTACCACATTTGCCAGGTGGTACGTGGGGAAGCCGTCCCCCTTGAGAATCACGGGGTCACCTTCCACCTCAGCCACCTCGTGCTTGTTCCAGCCATAGACCAGGTCCTGGAAGGGTTCCACCCCCTTCTCCAGGCGGAAGCGGATGACGCAGTCAAGGCCCTGTGACAGCTTCTGGGCCACTTCCGAGGGCGTCAGGTGCCGACACCGGTTGTCGTATCTTTGGGAGATGAGAACGAAGGATTCTGCTCAACACAGGCCAACACCGCCAGGCATTTTTACATCCCCAAAACTCTAAGGAGACGCCTGAATTTTAGCCGTAACCTGCCCTCTACGTGTCCGGTCAAACACCTCCTCATCTCTGGAGGGTGACACGCGCCTCCTCTCTCCCCGCTGCTGCGGGACTGCGCAGGGCCGCGGGCACAGGGACGTACCGCGGGGTCTGCTGGCTGCGCAGGGCGGCCCTGCGGAGCAGCTGCAGGCGCTGCGGGCTGCAGAAGCAGCGGTAGGCAGCCCCGCTGGCCAGCAGTGCCGCGCTGGCCCGGCCGTACAGCTCCAGCCTCAGCGACTGCACGTAGGGCCCGGCGGGGCCGCCGCGCCCGGGGCTCTCGTCCGGGGGAATACCTGCAACAACGGCAGCAGGTGAACGGCTGGGCTGCCAAAACAGCCCAAAGGCAGAGTCAAACCCACCCTCCAGATGAGTGCTGTTAGCCTCCAAAAGAAAGATAAGGTTCCAGTAGGTGAAAAATGAAAGATGTTTCTAAATACCTGCCCAGTCCAACATATCTTCTATTGCTTCTGCAGCACCGGGCACCACCCGATTCTGATCTGTATCCTCCACTCTTAAAATAAAGGTTCCTTGGTGTTTTTTGGCAAAGATATAATTGTACAAAGCAGTCCTAAGGCCACCTAAATGCAGAAAACCTGTAATCGTGGGGAAATCAGAGAAGGTCACAAAGAAGACCCAGGGGAGAGTTCTAAATACGAGCTGGAAGGGCGCTGGGTGCTGGCTGCCATGGCAGGAGTTGCACCGCACAACCACAGCTATGAAAATAACTTATGGATGACTACTCCCAGGAACAGAGTCCCTGAAGTGACCTGGACATGCCTTATAAGCTGGCACATGCCAGGAGCAGCACTGCCACGGTACACCAACAGTGACCCCGCCCGACCGGGAGGGCACCGGGACAAGCTGGAAGGACGAGCCCCGGAGCTCCACAAGGAGCACTCCGAGGAGCCAGCAGGCCCTCGAGAGTCCGAATGGATGTTTTCCAACCCAAAGCCCCGCCCCACCGGAGCCCCGGGGTGGGCAGGGGCGAGGCTGCCGAGGGGCCGGTTACCTGTGGGGCTGGGCCCGAACCGGACCCGCGGCCCCGAGCCGGGGCCGGGACTCGGGCTGGGGCCAGATCCAGATCCAGATCCAGATCCAGATCCAGATCCAGATCCAGATCCAGATCCAGATCCAGATCCAGATCCAGACCCCGATCCCGGTGCCGGTCCCGCGGCGCAGCGCAGCGCGCGCAGGGCTCGCGCCATCCCGCCAGGCTCCCACGTGTCCGCGGCGCCGCTTCCGCCCGGCCGCGGCAGCCAATCCCCGCGCGCCGCCGCCGGGGGCGGGGCGGCCCTTAAAGGTGCCGCCATCCGCTTCGTCCGGTCGCGCGAGGGGACCGCGGCCACCGCCAAGGGCCCGGCCGTGCAGGAGAGTTCCGCTTTCCGGAGCGCTGAGCAGAGGGTCTGGTGCGCCTCCCGGCGCGGTGCGGGCGGTGCTGGTGGGGAGCGACCTGGGGGCCCCACCGCCCCCACGCTGAGAGGCGGGGGGGCGACTACGGGAGCCGGCGCGGCCCAGGAGCGGCGGCGGCGGCGTTTCCCGGCGTGCCCCGCGGCGGATTGTACACAATCATCATGGCTGCCGCCGCCGCCGCCGCTGATGGTACGAGCGCGGCCGGGAGCCCGCGGTGTCCGGAGCCCGCGGTGCGGGGAGCCCGCGGTGTCGGGAGCCCGCGGTGCCGGTGTAGGGGGCGGCAGGGCGGGCCGGGAGGTGCCAGCGCTGGGAGCCGGCCCCGGACACGCTGCGGGCGGCGCTCCGGGGCTGGAGCGGGGCCGGGCCGGGGCAGCGTCCTGCGGGCCGGGATCTTCCTGTCCGCTCCCCACAGGTGCCGAGGAGCCGGGCATGGAGGCGGAGGCGCAGGACCTGCCCCTGGGCTGCGGCGCAGGGGGCGGCTCGCCGGCGGCGGGGAGGTCTCCGGAGAGTGAGGAGCGCCGGGAACCCCCGCAGGCGTCTGTCAGCAACGGCGGCGACGACGACAGCGGGAGGGAGCTGGTGGAGCTGAAGGTGATCTGGAACAAGAACAAGTACGACGTGAAGTTCTGCCTGGACAGCACGGGAGCCGAGCTGAAGCAGAAGATCCACTCGCTCACAGGTCTGTCGGGACCGCCGCCGCCTCCCCCGCGCCTCCCTCGCCGCCGGCGGCTCCTAATCGCTGTGCTTGTCTCTAGGCCTCCCGCCGGCCATGCAGAAAGTTATGTTCAAGGGACTTCTGCCAGAGGAGAAAACGTTGCGGGAAATCAAAGTAACAAATGGAGCAAAAATAATGGTTGTGGGCTCTACCATCAACGATGTGTTAGCAGTAAATACACCCAAAGAAGCTGCTCAACAGGAGATCAAAGCTGAGGAAAACAAAAAGGAACCACTTTGCAGACAAAAGGTAATTCATATCTCAATAATTGCTGGCCTGGGGGAGTGGTAGGATTTACGTGGTTCTCCTGCAGGCATTTCTGGGTCCTGTTCCTCCTCAAATCAGGTTGGGGGGTCATTTCTGGCAGCTCAGCGTTGGAATGACTCTGGGCAGGGGAGTGAACTGTTTAGTCCAGCGGAGACTGGCCTTTGCAAGGCACGGCATGTGGTGCCAGGGACAGCCAAGCATTTTGATTAAGAAATGTAAACGTTAGTGCAAATACAGCCCAGATTAACTCTGTCTCAAACCTAACTAATTTTTGTTAGCACGAAAGAATTTGATCTCCAAACTGCTTAAAACTAACACCAAGAGAGCAATTCCCTCAGCTGTCCCAGCTCTGTCAGGGATGGGGGTGTTGAATTCTCTCGCATTTTGTAGCACAGTGCAGTGAGGCTGGTTTGATGGTCCTGCAGTGTGGGGAGCTGGTGAAGAATTGCCAGCTCAAGGTATTACCAGCTCTGTACTTTCCTCAAAATAGACTTGGTTAAAAGTAAGTAGTGCCTCCATGAAACACGCTGATGGTTTTCTGTGATTTATCACAGTTCACACCCAGTGTAAGTCCCATCATTTCTTAAAGGTGCTCAGCCAGGTACAAGCTGTGAGTGTGGATTTGAAAGTTACCACTGGTCTGATGTGTTCTGGTTTGGTGCTGGGTTGCACTGCCAGACGTGGAGTGTTTCT
The DNA here is from genome assembly GCA_013400495.1 of Nicator chloris. Classification (NCBI taxonomy): domain Eukaryota; kingdom Metazoa; phylum Chordata; class Aves; order Passeriformes; family Pycnonotidae; genus Nicator; species Nicator chloris. The sequence continues at coordinate 33,932 of WAAE01007460.1, forward strand.
GCCATTTCCTGGATGCAACACTTTGGTTTTATAGACATGTATTTATGTGTGTGTATATTTGTGAAGGCTGTTATCCTTGGCATTGTGTTGGAGTTCCATTCATTTTGATAATTTCTTGAGAGTGTCTTAGTGCACAATTAAGTTTGGAAATAACTGATGCCCATGTGATAAATGCCTGTGAACAGGCCTCAGTTCAGTCAGTGCCATTGGGATGTGGTCAGGGGGCAGCTGGAAGTACACTGCAAAGCTTTGTAATGCTCCTGTGAATTTGATTTCTGTTTTTATGTTGTAGCAACACAGAAAAGTGTTGGATAAAGGAAAACCTGACGACGTGATGCCTTCTGTCAAAGGCGTGCAGGTGCGTGAATAACATCTTGAGACATTCAGAATCAGCAAAGAGACTTCTCTGTGGTTTGAGACCTTTCCCCACTGCTTCAGTCGTTCTTTGCTGTCTTAGCAGCCAGCTGGAAGGCATGATTGTCCCTTTGCTTAAGAAGTTGTGAGCGTGTAGCTTTCCTGGCCCGGCCTGCCGTGACTGGCTGTGTGTCGTTGCAGGAGCGGCTGCCCACGGTGCCGCTGTCCGGCATGTACAACAAGTCAGGGGGGAAAGTCAGACTGACCTTCAAGCTCGAGCAAGACCAGCTGTGGATTGGTACAAAAGGTGAGCACCTCTCAGCCTTGGGGATGAACAATTGGTGATGGGGCTGTGACTGCACTGTGTGACCTAGAAAAGCTTCTCTGACTAAATCGTGTTTAGGGAATGATGTTGGGATTGCAGTGCTTCAAAAAACTTTGTTTCCTTTTCTCACATGCCATTCTCCCAGGTCATTGAATAATACTCAATACTCCAGATTAATTTCTGAAAAACTGGAGTTCAGTGGTGTCAGCAGACTAATGGTCCAATGTGCTGTTCCTGGCTCCAAATGTAAAAGACAGTATTGGGCATTTCTGGCATATCCCAAAGCACTCTGTAAGCAGCATGGATTTGATGCCAGCAGTACACAGGGGACCAAGGGCTTATTAGCCAATTGACCAGGACTTGGAAGGAAAACTCAGAACTGGGATAGAAACTGTGAGTGTTGGCATCTCTGGCTCTCTCTGTCCTTCCAGCTGAAATTATGTGGGTGTCTTGTCTCAGTAATGGACAACTGTGGTGCTGTGCAGAGGGGTTGGTTTGCAGTCATGAGGGTGCCAGGAGGAGCTGGGAATGGTGTGGGGATAACATGCCTTGCTGAGGATGTCTGTGTCCTGGTTTTGGCTGGGATAGAGTTAGTTTTCCTCCCAGGAGCTGTTTTGGATTCAGGATGGGAGCAATGCCGATAGCAGTGGATGTTTTGGTTGTTGCTGCGCAGTGCTTCCCTCAGTCAAGGACTGTTTGGTGTCTCAGGCTCTGTCTGTGAGGAGGCATGCGAGGAGATGGGAGGGAACTGGCCAGGACAGCTGACCAGAGCTGGCCAAAGGAATATTTCCCACCACATCATGTCCAGTATAAACTGGGGGCAGCTGGCTGAGGGGGCTGGTCACTGAAGGGGGACAGGCTGGACGTCAGGCAGCAGTGGGGAGCAGCTGTATTGGGCATCACTGGTCTCTCTGGAGTTTTCTTTTATTTTTTGATTTTAATGCTATTATTATTACCAGTAGTAGTAGTATATTTTATTTTGTTTCAGTTATTAAACTGTTCTTAACTCAAACCATGAGTTATTTACTTCTTTCCCCTGATTCTCCTCCCCATCCCAGCAGGGCAGGGGGAGTGAGTGGCTGCATGGTGCTTATTGCTGGCTGGGGCTAAACGGGACCCTGGGATCCCCCACCTGCCAGGGAAGCTGTGCTCCTTCAGTTTGGCTGGGGTGGGCAGTACACAGTGATGAGCAGGAGGGGTGGAAGTGTTTGCTCACTGTCCCAGTAAAGCAGCCTAACTGGGTGGTTCCACTGCCTCCAGCTGCTACAGTAGTTCCAAAGTAAGCAGAAATCTCAAAAGTTTTTGAGCCTTTCTTTGTAGTGAAGCTTTTTTCTGCCTTTAAAACCTCTCTTTGGTGCCAGTTGCAGCGATTTCTCTCCTGAGTGAAGTGATGGAGCAAGGCATTGGCAGGTGTTTTCAACTCTATAGGTTGGGCAGGCAGATCTTTCTGTTACTGATCCTAGGTTCTAAATCCATGCTTAGTATTTAGGTGATTAATCTCTTCTGTCACCCCCCAGATGAGTTTTCAGGCATAGTGTTTCTGTTCTCCCTAGTGTTGCTTAAGCTGTGAGTTTGATTCTTCTCATAGTCATGTGTTTCCTGTAACCTGTTTCCCTACCTCCCCGAATTAGCAGCACCTTGCTGCCTCTAGGGAATGGTTATAATTGCTGGCTGTTACTGGGAAAAACTCCTTCCTACTCTGAGAAACCCATGACAGAGGCTGGCAGGTGAGGGCTGGAGTAAACACATCTGGGTGTTCACACAGCTTGTCACTTGCTGCCCCTGGAGAGTTGGAGCTGGTTCTTCCCCCAGCCCTGCAGCCTCCCTGGGCCTCACAGGGGGGTTGCAGTCTGAAGTTTGGTACAGGCAGCTGCTCCCCAGTGGCTCTGTGTCAGTTGCACAGAGGCATGGATAATGAGATTTGTCTGTTGCTGGGATACTCAGAGCAGGAATTGATTTGGGGGATGCTAAACACAGACAAAGTGGGGTTTTACCTCATGAATGAAGTCACAGGTCTGAACAGGTAGTTCAGAGTGAGCTCAGTTATGAGGCAGAGAATATTTTTCCTTATATCATTGAGTTTATCTCCCTGTGTGCTTTCTGTAGGTAGGTTTGAGGTTTTTTGGATCACAAATTAAACAGATCTATCTCAAGAACTCAGAGTTCAGTCTCTGCTTTGTGAAGTGTTTTGGGTATTCCCTGTCCTGTACCCAAGAAGATAATTTTCGGCTGGTGGTGGATGTTTGAACTGAAAGGCAGGACCTTGGAATTAAGTGTTCAGAAAGGGCTGAGGACAGAGCTGACAGGAAAGCTCTGCCCTGGACCATGTACTTTGTTGTTCTTGTCATTGCCTCTGGCTGGCTGATGTTACTCTAACATGTAGTTGTAGTGTTTTTGGGGCCTCAGTTTCTCTTGTTTGGTTTTTTTCCCTATTTTCTCTTTTATATTGCCTTCTGTGCACTTCTCTGCACACTGCCCCAGGGTAAAGCCTGGCCTAAGCTTTCAGAGTTAGGTCAGCAGATCTTTGCCAGCTTTCAGGCTTGCTGTTGAGAGTTCAGTGTAATCCTTGGTAGTCAGTCCTGACTATTCTCATAGCTGGACTAGATTCCATGGGATGAGCATCCCTGCTGCCCGACGGGGGTTCCTTATGGGAAAACATAAAGTAAAGCCTGGGATTTCCCATCCCTCACTCTAGGCCCAAATCATGAACACTGAAGTACTTCATGTGATGCAGGGGAACTGTGTGATCCAGTTTTGGATTCCTTCACACTCCTGGGGTGCCAGCTGTGGGGGTGTGTGTGGGGTGGGGTGTGGTGCTGCAGCCACCATGTCCTGGGCAGCAGGTGTCCACAACCCACCTGGAGGGCAGACTGGTGACCTGAGGAGATTTTGGCAATAATGGAGGTGCTGTATGAAATGAATATGAAATACTGCTTCCCCGCATGTCAGAAATAATACTTTGATCAATTTTAATGTAGAGAGAACAGAAAAGTTACCCATGGGGTCCATTAAAAATGTGGTGAGTGAACCTATTGAAGGCCATGAGGATTATCACATGATGGTGAGTAACAGCTCTACTTTAATCAAATTCCTTCATGCAGTGCACACTACTGAGGCTGCAGGTCAGAGCAGGCTGGAGGTGGAAGGTGCTTCCAGCCTTGTGGAGGTGGGCACGTGGGCTCCTCTCACACTGTCAGCATTTTGGGTCCATGTTGAATATCTGTGTGGAAATCCAGACTGGCTTCACACAAACATGAAGTGCTTAAGCATTATTTTGTATCTTCTGACTGTGACGGTGATAAACCAGTAAACATACAACATAGCTCATTATTTCTTAATGGTAGTGAGATTTTTTGATATCTGGTTTAATTTCTAGATTCTGTGGTATTTATATGAACATCAGGCCTTGATAGAGGTTGAGAAAAAAAGGATTTGATGCTGTAGTATCTTTTCACACCTGTAGTTTTCTGAACAACTCACATGGGATCTTGCAAAGTTATATTTCATCAGAGAACTGTGCTAATGTACTGAAATTTTGGCTATTTTAATCCATGGGTTTTTGAGATCCTGCTTTTCAAAGTACACTGACTAACTTTTGATGTTGAAGCAAGTTTCTTTTCTATAAGAAGTTTGTTTCCTTCTTTAGAGGTAGGAAAGGGAAATGTTTTTCCTTAAAGTCATGACCTGCAGGAGGGTGCTGCTCTAGTCTCTGTCCACGTATTTGATTTTTGATCACCCATGTGAGAAGAGGTCCTCTTCAGCACATGTTGCAATAAACTTACCCCACAGCAAGGGCAGAGCCTCTGGCATGCCATGGTGCCTCTCTCCTGGGCAGAGGAGAGAAGTTGAGAGTAGAACATTATGTCTAAATATAAAATCCTATAAAAAGTCATTGTCTTGTTTAGTTCCTGTTTGGCTTCTCAGCTCTGTCATTTCTTTAGAGACTCTGAGTTATGCTTCAGGTTGTCTACCAGAATAATTTCCTCATGTTCTTGAAACTGGCCAGGAGTTCTGGTTACTGCTGTGATGTTGTAAAAGGGAAGAGCTCATGGTTTTCTCAGTGCTCTGCAGCTCTTGTTCTCTGCAAGGCTCCTTTAATTGCCCACCAAAGAGCTGTGGTACACCCTGAGTGCTGCAGGTGGGACAGGCTGGTCTGGTTTGGCAGTGGATGAGCTGTGCCTGTCCACTGGGACCAGCTCTTTGTTCCCATGTGTAAATGTTGTCATTTTTAATTGCAGGCATTTCAGCTGGGCCCAACAGAAGCATCTTACTACTGGGTCTATTGGGTCCCAACTCAGTATGTCGATGCAATCAAAGACACGGTGCTGGGGAAGTGGCAGTATTTTTGAAAGCACGCTCACCTCTGGCACAGGAAAATGACACAAATCTAAGGACACTGCTGGGAGAGGCCTCCAACATCCCTGGATGTGACAGTCCTGGAACTTATTATTAAAACATGCTAAACGAGGCATGGATGGAAGCCAGAGGTGATGTTCTTTCACCATTAGTTTACTTTTAACTTAAAGATTTCACCATCCCTTTTCTGCAGTCAGCTTCAACCATATTTAAAGCAAATACAATTGAAATCAATAAATCTTAATTCACAAAATACTGTGTGTAATACACTTAAATCTGCTGAGAGTTGATCTTCCAGTTTAGTTTTAAAAAGAAGATACTGCAATGTATTATTGAGGATTTTTTACATGGTTTGAACAAAACCAAATATTTTCATAATCTCTCAGTTATCAGCATTAGACTTAATTTAGTTACTTGGTTGTGACTGGGACTTTGAGGAGCAGATTTGAAGAATAAACTGTAGCAGTGTGCAGCGTTGCTGTTCGGTGAAGCCATATCCCGCTGGCCCTCCAGGGCAGCTTCCACTCCTTGGTAGCAGAACTAATTCTTTGTTTTAACCCAAAGATGCCCTGCTTGCTTGGGATTTTTCCTGGCCTTTTGCAGGCTCTGGCAGCTCCAGGCTGGTCTGTGTAGTGTGTTTGGAGCAGGTGAATTCTGCAGGGATGTTTTGTCATGGCAGGTGACCCGGTGCTGCCAGCTGTTCCCTCTTGTGCCCAGTCAGTGCTTCACCTCCTGCCCTGGGCTGCTCCATTTTGGGAGAATTTCTTGCTTGTGCACGTTGCAGTCCAGGATCATTTTGCAGCTGCTGCGTTGGCACTGAGCTGTTGGACTGGAAACACCCTTGTGCTGCCTGCTGGGAGCAGGGGGACACAGTGACATGGACATGGATGGAAACACCATAAAGCTGCCTGGTGGGAGTGGGGTGACACAGATCTCCCAAAGGGAGGGAAGCACAGAGACCTTCCTGCCCTCTTTGGGGTGGGGGCAGTGAGGAAGAGAGAAGCTCGTATGCTGCTTTGGATTCTTGATAACAGCAGCAGTCTTTTGTGAGCTGGATTTGAAAATTTGTAGTGATCTTGAGTTCAGTGAATCGTACTTTAGATTAACCATCCAGCAAGAGATGTTTTGAAATGCAAACCACCTTCCAGCTTTTCTCCTGTTCCAGTTCACAAGAAGCCCTCACACCTCATTGTGTCAGAAGGAACGTGCTGAGCCTTGGGCTGTGATGCTCTGTGTGACATCCCAGCCATCCTCGTGCCATTTCTCTCAGGTGTTCTGAACGGAGCCCTCAGCCCTGGGCAGGTGCAAAGCCCATAGCAGGTGGCATTGTGCAGCCAGACTGGAGCAGCCCACACATCCCTGCTCTGCATTTGTGCTGGGGCTTGGTGCTGCTCCATGCTAGTAGCTGAAACCCGTGCAGAAACAGCCTTTTAAGAACAGCTGATCTAAGTATGCTCCATGTCCACTCTTCCCTCTCCTTGAGGAAAGAGCCCAGCTGAAGCACAGCAGTGAAAATTCCCAAATGAGTATTTATTTTATTTTAATTTTACTTGAGAAACTGGAAAACACATTGGCTTTCTGGTAGATGTTGAGGTCACATATTTCCCTGTAGCCTCTGGAGCTTTTAGTTTGTATTTTCTGTTAGAACAGCCACGCAATATGAGTTTTAAAGGTGTTTCATATCCTACATAGAAACTAGTGATGTACTTGTTACTCTTGTAGCGTGAGGTATTTCCTTGGTGTGTACAAGCCAGCAGCAGTGTGTCCTGACATGCGTGGCTGGGGCCAGAAGAGCTGTGTCAGCTCCTTGGCAGTCCCTTGGAGCAGTGGGGGCAGAGAGGAGCTGGCCTGACTTCCCTGCTGACAATGTCATGGATGAAACACAGCCATCACACTTGCGGTTTCCTAGTTGTCAGTCCTGGTGTTGAGGCTTAAATTAACCATTTGTTACCTGGTGGACAGTGTGGGCACTACAGGATAAAGCAAAGGGGTGACACTGGCTCATTCTGTGACCTGGGGCCACGTTGGCACTTGCCACCTTGCTGGTTCTGTGATGATCAGCTCCCATTTGTTCCTCAACGTGCTCAGACCTGTCTGCATCTGTTCACGTTTCCTTTCCTGTTCCTTCACCCCCTTGCTCCTGGGGAGGGCAGGTGCCTGAGCTCCAGCCCCATCCCAGCTCCTGGGGCTTCTGCGCAGGACGCAGCGACCGGGTGAGTAACTGGGGCAGGCCCTGAGCACTGCTGGGGCCCCACAGGGCAGTGCCACCCTCCGTGCCACAGGGGCACAGCTGCTCTGTCCTGGGCCAGGTGCTGCCCAGCAGCTCAGAAGACACTCAGCACAAACCCCTTGGTTACTACAAAGCAGTTTTAAACATGAAGAAAATGCTATACACTAAGAAAATGTGATCCTTTTTAGGTGCTTCCTTGCAGGTTGGATTTGATTGGAAAAATGAAATTGTCTCATTTTTTTGTTCTATGTGCAAAATTTGAATTAAAATACAGGAAAGTGGCTTATAAATGCTTTAGTTGGTGTTTGTTGGCTCGATATCCCTGGCTTCTTGGGACCTCTTTGAAATGAATATTCTAGTTGAAATTAGCAGCATTGCTTTTAAGATCCTTTCTCTTTGGGAATGATGTGGAGTTTTGTATGTTCTGGCATACACCAATTTTTCCAAGGCAGCTACGGACATAAAGAAACACCCTCTTTTTAGTGGGATAGTGCCACAGTTGCTTCACAGCTGTTGCCTGCCTCTCTCTTGGCTTTGGATTTTGCTCTCTGGTCACTGTGACCATCCCGAGGCAGACTCAGCATAACCAATGGTCCCGGGGAGGAGTTTGGTCCTCAGTGAGACACAGTGTGTGAGTGAAGTGCGAGAACACTGGGTATTTGGAGTTGGTGCTAAAGATGACTCTGAGATCTGACACATATTCTGTGGGAAGTTAGCAGTAACAGCAGCGCAGATGTGTATTTCAGTTAAATTACACTTTGACAGGGCACTCTCAGCGGTGACTGCTTCCTGCTGTGTGTAAGTGTGACTCCCTGGGAGCATCTTGGGGTGCCACTCCGTGTGAGGTTGCACTGAGTGCCTTCTGGGTTTGCTGATTGCAGATTAAAGTACTGGTGAGGCAAATGCAGGTCCCTGCAGGACACAGCTGGTGTTTGCTGTTGGCTGCTCCCACAGCCCAGGCAGTGTCTCCTCCTTGCTGCTGTCTTGGGATTCTTCCTGTCAGTCCCCCAGCTCCCTACCTTGTTCCATGACACTGAGTATCACAGCTCACCTGTGTGCCATCCCTTCCCTCTCCGTGCCCTGCACTGCAGGTTTCTCCTCCTCTACTTGTCCCAAGTTCAGTATTCTTTCCTCTGTGCATTCCAAGCATAAGCAGTCCCAGGATCACTGGGAATGCAGAAGTGTTGTTGCTTAGCCTGGTTGGGGTTTGAACAGGCACTGTCTTGCATGAAGAGCTTGTGTTACTCACATACTCATATGTGGTTTCATACCAGGTTTAAAATAAATTATTAATTTCCATTAATGACATTGATGAGGAATGTGTAACTACAGTCAGGATGTTCTAGTCATGGAAGAGAGTGATCTGGATTCACAGGAGCTAAGAAACTGTCACCACCACCACCACCAGACTGTGCTGGTGCCACACACCCTGCCCAGCTTGCACCTGCTGGCTGGTGCCCACTGCTCCGTGCTCTAAGCGCCAAAGAGAAACAATTCCCTGCTGCTCTGCTGCCCAGGTGCCACGGTGGGGTCTGCTCTGCACCCCCTGCCCCACAGCCACGGTCCTGCCCTGCCACTGCTGCTGTCCCGGGCACAGCACTCCCTGCTCCCATCCTTGCAGGGCTTCTTTCCAGACTTCCCTTCATTTGCTTCTCTTCCTTTGTAACTTGGCTTTTCCAGTGGAGCTGTTTTCGCCCTCAGTTCTGTCCAGCAGCCTCTCCCCACTTGTCACAATGGTGCTGCTGGCATGTTGTTTTGTTAGTGAATGTCCTTGTCACCGGAGGGGAGCAGGGGACCAGAGAGCTGTAGCAAGTCTTTTATGAAATGTGGCCATTTTACCTTCTAGCCAAGGATTCACCTTGGTAGCTCATGGAAGTTCACTCTGTCTTATCCATACTCAAAACAATTAATTCTTTGGTTTTATATTAAAAAAAAAAAAACAAAACTTAGATATTTGTGTCCACTGCAGATTTATTTTAAATGGAATATGTGAGTACCATGTATTATGGTATTTTTAAATAATCTATTGCCTATTTTGGGGGGAGGGAGATGACAAATATTTAGTCTTAGATTTGCACTGCTGGATTTTTTTTAAGTGTAACCTTGACTGGTTATCCTGGTGTTTTATTCTGTAAGATTAGTCTTATGAATTAAAGTTTGATAATTAAGTAGTTCTGTGTTTGAGTGTTTCAATATTCTGTATATACTGAGCTGCTTCCTCCTGCATGAACAGCTATGAGCAAGGGGTTTGTAGTGAGTTTCTTTGCAGGAAGATGGACACAGGCCCAAATTCAGGGGAACCCACTCCTGGTGACACGTCGAAGCTGTGGGTGCCCATCTCCCACAGTGGGGATTTGGGTTCTGCTGCCCCGTGCCACTGGACACGCATGGGCTGTGAATTAGAGGATGGTTTCCACCTCCCTGCCCAAAGCCGGGCTTTACTCTGCTTTTACACCGAGACTGCCCCCCCCCTGCGGTGCCAGCCCTCGGGAACCGGAGGGGCCCGGGGCGGGAGGCCCGCGGGGGGCGGGGGCGGCGCCCGGGGNCCCCGCCGCGCCGCGCCCGCGGGGGCTCCGGGGGCTCCTGCCGCTCCTGCCGCCGCTCCTGCCGCTGCTGCTGCTGCTCCCGCCGCCCCCGGCACAGGTACGGCCGCCGCTGGGAGCGGGGGTGCGGGGGGTGGGACGTCGCCCGGGAGGGGACGATGCGGGGGGACAGCGCGGTGCCCGCGTGGTTCCCGGTGGGAGCCTGTGCTCACGGTGCCCCGCGTGTCCTGCGGGAGGGCCCCGGCACACGGCACTGGGTGCCGCGGGTGTGACAGCGCGGGCAGGGGCACCCCGCGCTCGGGGCGGGGGCGGCGGCGTCCCGCGGGTGCCACCGCTGAGCGGGGCTCCACCGTGCGCGGGGCACCCACGGGTGTTCGTGCCGCGGCTGAGGTGCCGCGGGGCCCGCGGGGCCGGGGTGCTGCCGGCGGTCCCGTGGCCGTACGCGAGTGGCGTTGGCCGCTGTGCGGTGGATGGAGCGCCGGGCTGTCAGCCGGGCCAGGGGCCCCGCGGCACCCAGAGCGGGGGTTGTTCTCCATCCTCACCCCTGAGCCTGGCTGTGGCCGGGAGCGGAGGCCCCTTCCCGGGGTGCTCTCGGCCCGCTCCTGCCTGGTCCTGCCCGCCGAGCTGCTCCCTGTCAGGGAGGTGCCTTCGGAGCCGGATCCAGCTCCTGCAGCTGGTGACGGTTCCAGTGGATAGGCTGCGTGCCAGGTGGCTTTGGATTACACGGATAGAGCTGCTTCAGGGAAGGAAGTAGGGGATGCTGGCGCCTTGTTTCTGTCTGTGCTTGGCCGTCCCTCTCTATCCATCCTTGGGGGAGCGAGTGTGCCCCGAGCCCACGGCTGAGCTCGGCCCCAGAGGCATCACTGCAGAGTCCAGAGTGCTGTGGTGGGAACCTCGGGAAAGCACGGCTCTTGGGAGCAGCCCGTGGGAACAGCCACACTTCTGGGCTGGGCCTGGCCAGAATGACTGCTGAGGCAACTGGGGCTGGGACCAAGGGGAGGGTGCCAGCTCCCAGGCATCCAGTACTCCCAGTTCTGCCCATGGCAATTTATGGGGAGCAGGCCAGGCAGCCTGGCCTTTACCCGAGTGCCCTGGCACCAAAACATTTGCAGAAGGGATGGAAAAAAAACAACCCAGAGCATCAGGGGGGAAGGAAGCAGAGAGCTCTGACAGCTGGGGGGGCTCGGCAGTCTCAGTTTCCCCCAGGCAGGTGGCCACATTGCAAGAGCCCCGTGTCTGCCAGCCTGGCATGTCCCCAGCCAGCAGCAATCCCACCTGCAGGGCCATAGGGGCTGGAGGAGCTGTGGTGGGGAGCAATTCCCTGCCTGCCCCTCAGTGTCCTCTGGGAAAAGCCAGGGCAGGGAAACTCACTCTGACCTCACCTGAAAATTAAGCAAAAAGAAGTGCAAATAAAAGAACTGGGCTGGAGGCGTAGAGGTTGGTGTGAGGTACATTGTGAGGGAGGTCGTGTGTGCTCCTGTGCTTTGTTGCAGCTGAAGGAATCTCCTGGCCCTGCCGTGCCACAGCCAGTCTGGTACCCCAAGGTTCTGCTCTGCAGGTGGTCTCAGACTCACATGTAGGCACTGCTGGGCACAGGCTGCTGGCTGCTCCCTGCTCCACAGCCTGGACAGGCCCCCGGGACAGGCTCTGCCAGCTCAGGCTCCCAGAGCAGCGAGGGGACTACTGAGGGGCTGGGCTCCAGGGGTGTCCTTGGGCCTCTCATGCTAATCTGCAGCCAGCCAGGGGCTCAGGAGCTGCTGCCAAATCCTTGGCATCAGGGACTGCCAGAGCCATGTGGGTCCCGTGCTGTTTGCCCATCCCTGTTTGCCGACAGGGTGAGGCTGGCGTATGTGGCACTGGCTGAGCTGGCACTCGCTATGCGGACGCCAGACGTGGAAGCAGCAACTCCTCTTCCCAGCTGAATTTGCAATTACTTCCTCAATGTCAGGTAGCTGAAACCTGCAGCTCTGAAGGCCTGGGCAAGCAATCATCACTTCTCTGGCATGAAAAGTCACCAGACTCGTTTGTTTCTGGAAGGAGCTGACGTTGGGCTGCTCTTGTCACCTTTAGAAAGGCATCCAGGATTGTGGCTGGGAATGGCCACAATGCAGATCATCCCACCTGTGGGAAAACTCGTTCCAGGGAGAGCAGGGAGAAGGAGGCTGCTCCAGCCCCAGGATGGCTCTGGTGGGATGTGAGCAGTGCTGCAGGAACCAGGGGCTGTAGGTGTGGGTGGAGCTGGTCACTGAGGGTGCAACTGCCCCAGGAGCTGAGCTCAGCAGAGGACCTGGGCTGGGGGATTGTTCCCAAGTCTGGCTGAGCTCTTGAGGACTGTGTGTCTGTCCTAGAGCCTCAAAGGCAGTGCTGTGACTGTCCCAGAAACACTGCTCTTCATCTCCACGCTGGATGGGAACCTCCACGCCGTCAGCAAGAGCACAGGGGACATCAAGTGGACCCTGAAGGATGGTGAGTACTGCCTGGGGGGCATTTGCTTACAGCCTGGCTCTTGGAGCATGTTTGAGGTTTGGGAATGCTCCCCTGGCCTGGCTCTTGCTGGGTGGGCTCTGGGCTGCCAATGCCTCCAGCCCTGGGGTGCACTGCCAACCCCAGCCCTGGGGTGCACTGCCAGCCCCAGCCCTGGCCCCAAGCACAGCCGAGTGCAGATGAGCATCTGCCACTGGTGTCTGTTTTGGCTCTGAAAGGCAAACAGGCTGCGTGGCTGCGCTGGGTGACAGTGCCATGCTGGATAAGCAGTGGTGGTGTGCTGTCCCACTCACAGGAGCCCTGCTGACGTGGCCTCTCACTCTCTGTTTCAGATCCCATTCTGCAGGTGCCGGTGTATGTGGCAGAGTGAGTGTCATCCCCACAGGCAGCTGGGCAGTGTGGGAGGCTCCCTGATAACTGATGGAGCACCAGCAGGAAAGGGGAACCACAGAGAAATGAAATGCCCAGCCCATGCCATGGCATCACCTTACCCTGACCCTGGTGCTGGCAGTGGCACACAGTGATGAGGAGGAGCTGGCCCCTGCTGCAGAGCCAAGGAGCTCTCGGGTCAGCTACACACACCAGCGTGGAGAGAAATCCCCCTGAAAGCTCAGGGGCAGGCAGGACAGCAAGACCTCCTTGAGACAGGCAGAGCATCCACCAGCCTGGTGGGTGGGCACTGGGTGGCTGTGGGGAGTCCCAGGACTGTCCAAAGTGGGAAATATCTCCTGCCAAATCCAGTGCTGCAGGTATCCAGGAAAGGTCAAGTCCTGCAGTGACTCACCCTGGAGCAAACTGCTAAAGGGGATTCTGCAGTGTAGCCACTCTGTGTCCTTGGAGGTGCCCAGGGCAGCTGACGTTCTATCCTTCTGTCCTCCTTCCCAGGCCAGCATTCCTTCCAGATCCCAATGATGGCAGCCTGTATATCCTGGGAGGAAAGAACAAAGAAGGCTTGATGGTCAGTAGGGCTGTGGGGCTGTGGGCATCCTGTGACCCCCTGGGGTGCCCTGGGCTGGAGAGGTGACTGTCCCTGCACCTGCCGTGCTGCCTGTGTTGCAGAAGCTGCCGTTCACCATCCCAGAGCTGGTGCAGTCCTCGCCGTGCCGCAGCTCGGACGGAGTGCTCTACACCGGTACGGCAGCGCGGGGCACCGTGCTGACCGGGGGCTCCCGGGGCCATGCAGGCCACAGGCAGGGGAATAGCCAGAGCTCTGAGGACAGGCAGGGCTGCAGGCACTTACAGAGAAAGCATCTTCCTTCTTCTTTCAGGGAAGAAGCAGGACACATGGTTCATTGTGGACCCCAAGTCAGGGGAGAAGCAGACCACCCTCTCAACAGAGGCCTGGGATGGTCTGTGCCCATCCAGCCCCCTGCTCTACATCGGACGCACCCGTAAGCCAGTCCCATGCCCTCATTGACCACCTGGTGCCAGGAATGGGGCACTGGAGGTGACCTCGTGCCCTGCTCCTGTCCCCAGAGTACGTCATCACCATGTATGACACCAAGTCACGGGAGCTGCGCTGGAATGCCACCTTCTCCGAGTACTCGGCCCCGCTCTGCGAGGAGTCCTACCACTACAGTGAGTGGAACTGCAGCAGCCACAGGAGCCGTGGCAGTCGTGGCACCCAGCTCCCCAGTGCCCACTCACAGCAGGACTCTGGCTGTGCAGGGGCCTGGGGTGACAGTGCCAGGGCCAGCAGGTCTCAGCTGTGCCCATTGCTGGGGAGAACAGGCAGCAGCCCATGGCTGGTGGCAGAACTGAGGGTGACCAGAGGAGACAGCCCAAATGCTGCATCCCTCATCCCTCCTGCTCTCTGCAGAAATGGCACACTTGGCCTCAAGTGGGGACGGGCTGGTGGTGACCCTGGACAAGGAGAGCGGGGAGGTCCTGTGGGCACAGAACTACGGCTCACCTGTGGTCGGCATCTACCTGTGGCACCAGGACAGCCTGCGCCGCCTCCCCCACCTCAACCTGGCCATGGAGACCCTGCGCTACCTGACCTTCCAGTCACAAGACATCCACGTCCTCAAGTGGAGCTACCAGTCCGTCAAGGACTTTGCCGCCACCAAGACCCAGCTGCTGTATGTAGTTCCTGAGCGGTGGCAGCCAGTGGCATTCGTGTTCCCCGTGCTCGGCCACCCCGCTCCGTGACGGGTGGAAGGTGATGCTTGTCCTTGCCCTGCAGGCCAGCGCTCTACGTGGGAAAGCACGCGGCCAGTTTCTACGCCGTGACCTCGCTGGTGCACGGCAGCGTGGCGCTGGTGGTGAGTGTCCCCGCTGCCCCCCGGGGCTGAGCCGCCGCGGGCGCGGCCGGCCGCGCGGTGCCCCACGAGCTGCCACGTCCCCAGCCCAAGGGCATCACGCTGGCCAGGATCGACGGCCCCACCACGGACGACGTGACCATGAGGGAGTCCGGGGAGTGTGAGATCATGCCCAGCACCAACGTCAAGTACCCGCAGGACAGCATCACCTCACTTCACAACCAGTGGCTCCTCATAGGTGTGGACCCGTGGTAGGCACAGACTTACCCATGTCCTGGCTCCCAGACAGTGCCCGGCAGGGAGCAACCCAAGCTGCTGCTGGGCTTTAGGGGCAATAGGCCAACCTGCTCTGCCCAGTGGGATGAATTACATTAAGGCTGAGTCACCTCGGCCTTTCAGCCCATCCTTGTCCCCTCCCCAGGAGTGATTGCTGGGCACCCCGTGCAGGGGTGGGCAGGGACCCTTTGAAGCAGGGCTCACAGTTACCCATGCTGGGGGTCCCATGAGAAGCAACTCCACTGCTCCAGGAGAGCCAAGACTGCTGGCAAGGGATGGATGCTAAAACCAAGAGGTGAACTGAGGGTTGTCTCTGTTCCCCTCCTGCCACAGGGCACCATGAGCTGCCTCCCGTGGTCCACACCACGATGCTGCGAGCCTTCCCAGAGAACCTGAGGAAAACCACAGAAACCATCATCCCCAGGGCTCCTCCCACCAGGACCATGTTCGATGATGTGGGTGGTGCTGGGTCACTGAAGTGTTTGTGCTGCTTGGGGTGGGCAGTGGGTCCCCAGCATGGGATAGGACAGGAAGGAATTCCCAAACCCAAGTGCCCTGCGGTCTGTGCCTCTTCTGTTACCCAGCCCTGGGTGTGTGTTGCAGTTCCTGGCCCCAAGCAGCCCGGAGGAGCTAGCTGTCCGCAGCGAGGGGCAGCTCCAGCCAGACCCCACGCCGGGGGAGCAGGTGGAGGTGTATCCCGAGGCTGGCACCTGGGACCTGGTGATGGCTGGCGTCGGCACGGCTCTGCTGGGCGGGGGAATCCTGGTCCTGCTGCTCACAGTGAGTGGTGGTGGTGGAGGGAGAGGGACAGCAGAGCCCATGCCCCAGCATGGCTCGAGGCATGGAGCTGAGTATTGCCATGGTTTGTGTTGCAGAAACTGCAGCGGCAGCACGTGGCACAGCAGCAGCAGCTGGAGGAGCAGATACAGCTCCTGCAGCAGCAGCAGGAGATGCTGCGCCCGGGCCGAGTCTCCAGGGAGGGTGTCCCTGAGGAGCCCAGGGAGCTGGAGCTGAGCCAGGGAAGTGCATCAGAGCTCTGGCAGAGCTCCAGCCCCTCAGCCTGCCTGAAGGACCCAGCTAACGGGATGGTCAGCCCAGAGCCAGCTGTCCCAGTGGCTGCTGAAGGTGGGTGCAGGGAATGGAGAGGCTGTGGGGGCTCCTGTCCAGAGATGCCAGCACCCAGAGCAGGCACAGGGATGCCCACAGATGAGAGGGCTGCAGCCCACCTGGGATGGGAGGAGGTGCCAGATCTGCTGCTGGATAAGCATGGGCTACATAAGAGTAGGGCCCAAGAAATGGCCAGATGAATAAAGAAACAGGTGTTCTCCATACAGAACTAATGCTTGGAGGCTGGAAGACAGCTGTCTTCTCTCCCTTGCAGATGCAGAACCAGACCTAGTTGTAGTTGGGAAAGTTTCTTTTAACCCCAAAGATGTGCTGGGCCATGGAGCTGGAGGAACCTTTGTCTTCAGGTGGGTGACACGGGGTGCCTGCCCCCACTCTGCTCCCATTCTCCCTGGGAGCCACAGGGACAGCGATAAGGCAGCTCTTGCCCAGGGTGGTGGCCACTGGTTTGGGGACTTGTGAGAACAACTCACCACCTTCACCTCCTTCTGGTCCTCATCCCACCCATCCTGGAGCTGGGCTCATGGCCCTCATTAATCAGGCACTGGATACACAGGGCAGGGCCCCCTTTCACCCCCTCCCTGCCTGTCTGCACCTGCTCTGGCCCCTGGCACAGTTCCTAGGCTCTGGCTGAGCCTTTTTTCCAGCACCGAACACAGTAAAAAGTGAGGGATGCCATTTTCCTACAAAATGGAGACCCTCCAGTTCCCAGCTTACACTGGGGAAGATCTCTTCCCGTCGGTGATATGACCAGGCTTTGGGGGTCCCAGCAGAGTGATCTGTGCTGAGGACGCTGTGGGTGAGCTCCAGCAGTGCCGGAGCGTGCTGGGCCGTGCCGCACACGGACGCCGGGGGCTCTCTGCACAGGGGGCAGTTCGAGGGCCGCAGGGTGGCCGTGAAGCGGCTCCTGCCCGAGTGTGTCCACCTGCTGGACCGGGAAGTCCGGCTGCTCCGGGAGTCGGACGAGCACCCCCACGTCGTGCGCTACTTCTGCACGGAGAGGGACCGGCAGTTCCACTACATCGCCATCGAGCTGTGCTCTGCCACGCTGCAGGAGGTGAGCCCGGGCACAGGGCTGCTGCTGCTGCGGCCCCCTGGGAGCCCTGGGAACACAAGCCTTGGGCACAGACAGCCTCTGACCGGACTGTTCTCCAACACCCGCCATCACGCTGGGGTGGGGTGTCTCTCCAGCCAGCTTGCCTTTGCCCAGTAGGCAAAGTCAGGCTTAGTTCCTCTCCTTCTGTGTGGTTCCAGTATGTGGAGAGCCCCAGCTTTGACCGCCATGGGCTGGACCCAGTGTCGGTGCTGCGTCAGACCATGTCCGGGCTGGCCCACCTCCACTCCCTCAGCATTGGTGAGGGTCAGCAGTCCCCTCTCCAGCCTCTCCTCAGCAGATGCTGCGGGGTTTGTGCAGCATCTCTCAGGGTTTGGGCAGTAGCTGTGGGGGTCAGCAGCACGTGGGGCTGTGGTGGAGCCCTTTGTGCTCCAGCCCTGCCGGGTGACACCACACACTCTCACTCCCAGTGCACCGTGACCTGAAGCCCTGTAACATCCTCATCTCTGTCCCGAACCGGCACGGGCAGATCCGCGCCGTCATCTCCGACTTCGGCCTTTGCAAGAAGCTTCAGGGGGGACGACAGAGCTTCAGCCTCCACTCTGGGATCCCTGGCACTGAGGGCTGGATCGCGCCCGAGGTGCTGCAGGAGGCCCCGAAGGAAAACCCTGTCAGTGAGCCGTGGCCATCCCCACCCCGGGTGCTCCTTGAGCCCATTGTGGCAGTGTCCCCTGTGCTGGCAGTGGCCTCAGGTCACACTGCTGGGGTGCACAGTTGAGACCTCCATGAGCCAGCCCAGACACAGGCACTGTGCTCTTTGCCAGGGCTGTCCCCATGCCCCTGCCCTTGGGGGACAGTGCCCAAATGTGGTCAGCACAGGTGTCTCATTAGGCTCCAGTCCTCAGAAATTGAGGGTGGGGTGGTTGGAGGGGCTGTGGGTTGCTGCCGCTCATACGCTTCTCCCCTCTTCAGAATTGGGCATCTCATTCCCACTGGAAGCAGCTGCTGTACTGATCCTGGGCAGGGCAGTGCTGGGGCCCATTCTGGTGTCCGTTTGCCTGCTGGTGGGACAGCAGCAGCCCCTGCGTGTCCTTTGGGCTGTGGAGTCCTGAAGTCTGGCTGTGCCTCTGGAAACCCCTTCTCTGTTAGGGACCTGGAGTGATGGGACTCCCTGACCACAAGCAGCAGAGCAGGAGCCCCATACGATGCATTTTCCAGCAGCTCTGCAGCAAGGACCAATTGTCCACATAAAAGGATAGAAAAGTGGGAGGTAAAGGTTTCCCACCCTTTGCCTGAGGGTCCCACATGCCCCTGTGTTTCGCAGACCAGTGCTGTGGACATCTTCTCAGCTGGGTGTGTCTTCTACTACGTGGTGTCGGGGGGACAGCACCCGTTTGGGGACAGCCTGCGGCGCCAGGCCAACATCCTGGCGGGCTCCTACCAGCTGAGCTGCCTGCAGGAGGAGGCTCACGGTGAGACCCTTCCCCAGTGGCACAGCACTGCGGGAGGCTCTGGGCTGAGGGGCAGCTCCTGGTCCTGGCGCAGGGGTGAGTTCTCTGCTGTTTTCTTTCACTCCCAGACAAACTGGTTGCGAGGGAGCTGATTGTGGCGATGATCAGCTCCGAGCCCCAGCGCCGGCCCTCAGCTCCTGTGGTCCTTGTGCATCCCTTTTTCTGGAGTCAGGAGAAGCAGCTGCAGTTCTTCCAGGTGAGCCTGTGCTGTCCCACTGGCAGTGAATGCAGGTATGCACTGAAAAATGTGCCAGAAACTGCTGCATTTAGGTCAACATGGTCATTGTGAGCTACTTTTAGGAGGGGTGAGGGGTTCCTGGGTCTCTGCCCCACCTCGTGCAGAGCAAGGGCAGTGCCGTACCCATATAGTGCCATACCCACCCCGTCCCCACTCTTGGGCACATAGGACGTCAGTGACCGTGTGGAGAAGGAGCCAGCCGAGGGGCCCATCATCTCAGCCCTGGAATCAGGGGGACGGGCGGTGGTGAGGACCAACTGGAGGATGCACATCTCCCTCCCACTGCAGATGGGTGAGCATGGAGGGGCCAGGCTCATCACTGGGTCCAGTGAAGCAGGTAGGGACTGGGGCTCCAAGGGCTGATGCTTTTACTGGCCAGCAGGCACCTGCTTGTGCACAGGGGCCAAAAAGCAGGGCAAGTAAAGGTGGGAGGCCACCGTGGAGCAGGGCTGTGGCAGCCCCTCGCCCCAGCTGTGTCCCACCTCACTCCGTGTCTCTCCTGCTGTCCCCAGACCTGAGGAAGTTCCGCACCTACAAGGGGGGGTCAGTGCGTGACCTGCTGCGGGCCATGCGGAACAAGGTACAGCCACCCAGCTGCCCCGTGGCCCTGCCACCTCCACTGTCCCCGTCCTCTCTGACCTTACCCTCTCTCCTGCAGAAGCACCACTACCACGAGCTGCCGGCCGATGTCCGGGCGGCCCTGGGCTCTGTCCCCGAGGGCTTTGTGCAGTACTTCACCTCGCGCTTCCCGCGGCTGCTGCTGCACACGCACGGGGCCATGCGGGTCTGTGCCCACGAGCGCACCTTCCACTCCTACTACTGCCAGGGCCTGAGGGGCGACGGCGCCTGAGCGGGCTGGGGCCGTGCCCGAGGCACCGGGGCTGCTGTGGCCGCTGCTCCCGCCCGGGCCTCTCTCGGTGCCCCTCTGCCAGGCCCGGCGGGACCCAGCAGGCGGGGCCCAACAGGCCGGGATCGGCATGCGGGGCCCAACAGGCCGGGCTGAGCACGCGGGACCCAGCAGGCCGGGCTCAGCAGGCGGGACCCAGCAGGCGGGGCCCAGCAGGCCGGGCTCAGCAGGCGGGGCCCAGCAGGCCGGGCTCAGCAGGCCGGGCTCAGCACGCGGGACCCAGCAGGCGGGGCTCAGCAGGCGGGGCCCAACAGGCCGGGATCGGCAGGCGGTGCCCAGCAGGCCGGGTTCAGCAGGCCGGGCCCAGCAGCGCGGGGCCGTAGCGGCGGGCGCAGGGCGGCATCGCGCTCTCACCTGCGGTTTCGTGAGGGAGCCTCTGGGCAACCACCTTTGCAAACACTGACAGTCAGACTCAGGTGTGAAGGCATTTAGGTCAGAAAACAAAGACATCTCGGGTGGACACAACGCTTGAAGAAGAAAGAGGAAAGCACATTGTGTTTTCCCAGGATCAGCCACAGCGAGGCCCTGGCACAGCGATGCCCTCCAGCTGGCATCGGTCCTGGGAGGACATTCACCAGGGACAGGAAGCTTTGTGCCGTGTGTTCTGTCCTGTGCCAGGGGCCTGGGGACGCAGCTCCTTGAGCTGTGACCAGGACCAGGCCCCCAGTCCGGACACTGGGGCCGAGCCCTCAGCCCCAGCGAGGGCTGTGCTCAGCCGCCCTGGGGCTGGGACCCGCCCGTGGCATAGCCCCCACAGTGGAGGTGTGACTCTGAGCTGGGCTCAGAACAAGGGTTCTCCCTCAGGGTCCCCAGCAGCCTGTACCTCTGCCAGGCCTGAGCCCCTGAGCAGGTGGCACAGCAGCTCAGGGTCAGTTGTCTCTGGGCACAAAGGAGGGAATTCCTTTCCCCTGGGATCCTTCCCTCAAAGACAGGCCTATGCCTGCAGCTCCCCCAGCCTCTCCTCTGCCCAGGGCTGGGGTTCATGGCATCCCCATGGGCATGTGTTCCTCTATGGAGCAGCAATAATTTTGTACAGTCTGATTCCTGTGCGTGCTGGGATGTGGGATTTTGTTACAGAGGTAACAGGGTTTGTACCAGGTTTCTTTTCAGAATATATTTATACAAAATGTTATAAAAATTAAAAACTAAAAAGCTCATCCTGCTTAAAAACAAACTGGCCTGAGAGCACCTCTGGTTGCTGGCAGGGAGCAGTGGTTCTGAGAGGACTTGTGCTTTCTTCAGCCATAATTAATTAGTCATGCAGCCAAGGATGAGGCAAGCCCAGCCCAGGGCTGTCAGTAAGGGGAAGAGGATGGCTCATTCAGAGGGGAAACCAGAGAAGTGCTGCCCCCTCTCTCAGCAAGGCAAAGGGAAGTGAGACGGCCTGGATGCTGTGTTAAACCATCTTTATTCAAGTTATGCAGTATACAAAAGTTGAGGTTTCATGGAGTTTCAGTATTAAAAGGCCGATTGCTCAATGGCACCCCGGGCTTGTTCAATACCTTACCTGAGCTTTTCACAGAGGAAACGAAGCCCAGAGCTCGGGCACAGCCATGTACAGACACCTCACGTGACAGCTCTGCTCCCCCCATGTTGTGGTCTCTCAAGAGCAGGCCCAGGCACCTCAAATGAGAGGGCTGGTTTAGAGCTGAGCTTTTGGCTTTGGGAATTAGAAAAACAGACTAGGTGGGGAATTAAAAAATAGACTTTGTTAGGAGTGGGAAGCAAGAAACCTTTGGGCACCGGTCAGAGTGAACAACACCATTCCCACAGCAGCAGGGGCTTCCTTGTGGCAATGAGCCCGGACCCAGGCGTGGGAACCCAGCTGGGCCGTGGGAGGGCAGCTCCCAGACCTCTCCCTCCACAGCTGGGCAGTTTGGCACAGATGTTGAGTCCAGCAAGAACAAGGTCTAAGTGGAAGCTTTCATGCGGCCTGAGCCCGACTTGGAGCTGAGCAGCTTCTCCACCATGGTGCGGGCGTAGCGCAGGCGGCTGGCCAGCTCCCGGCAGCAGCCGTGCTCCTCAATGAGGCTCAGCTTGTATGTGCGGAAGTCCCGTTTCTCATCTATGTATGTGACAGCAGCCATGAGAGGGCACAAGATGACCTTGGTGTGGTCCTGGGGGGACAGAACACACGGTCACTGAGTGCTGTGCTCCTTGGGGCAGCATTGCCTCTGGCTGAGCCATCTCGGCAGCACCCGGAGCATGTGACAAAGGTCCCTCTATAGAATCCTTCAGAGTGCAGCAAAGGGCAACAGGTGGCTGCAGCAGCCAACCTGCTGCTCCAGAGCACAGCCCCTCACAAGTGAGGAGAGTCTGGGGCCTCGGGCACCGGCACAGACAGCTCCCAGTGCTGAGCTCCCTGGGCAAAGCCTTGGCTCAGGTCATCCCCTCCTGCAGCAGCACCACGTGCAGCTGGAGGCACGGCCCTGCAAAGAGCCTCACCTGGAAGAAGTTGATCTGCACAGTGCCATTGCTGAGGTGCAGGATGATGGCACTGCGGGTCCGGAACCAGGTGCACAGGTAGGGCAATCGGGCCAGCTCGTCCCCTTCCCGCGGCGTGATGTTCGCCCCCGCCTTCAGCAAGTGCTCACTCATGTAATTCCGGAAGTACTTCAGTAGTGTTATCTGCAGAAGGGATGGGCTGTGAGGGGCTGAGGGTGACCCCAGGCACGGCAGAGAGCACAGGGACTGCCATCACAATCCCAGACCCTCCTTACATCATTCAGAGCTTGAGGTGTCACAGCAAAAAATTGTGGAAGTCCTCAAAGTTAACTGACACATCAGACTCACTTTGCTGAACACTTTGGTATGTGCAAGTCATGTGAGCACTTTCTGTGAAACTGCTCATAAATGAGCCTCAGATAGCAATTAGAGCTGCTAGTGTCTGTCCTTGGGACCACGTGTCACCAGCTAGAGGAAGTCTGCAGAGTGCTGGTGACCTCCAATTATAAATGTTCCTCCCTAGAAGCCACCCTGCCATCAGAGCCTAAGGCTGGCAGGAGTCTCACCACCCCCCAGCCAGGGCTCCTGTCCCCAGGACTGACCTTCTTGTTGAGGGCAGAGGGGTAGGACCTCACGGTGAAGTAGGACTCGGTGTTGTTCTGCTCAATGTACTGCAGGTTGTCCCCATCGTTGTACATGATGAGACGAGTGGAGTCATTGAAGAGAACCCCAACACTGTTGTCACAGAGCTGGTAACCTGCCCAGAAGGGACCCCATGAGGCCTCCAATCTCAGGGGACCACCAGCAGTGGGAAGTACCAAGGCAGATGGTTCATCACCCAGGCATTCCCTAACAACCACCCCACCAAGTCCCTGCCAGGTCTCCTTTTTGGGGAGGTCTGGGTGGTACTTTTCCACCTCTGGATTGGTCATCTCCCTTATTGCATCAGCTGCTGCAGAAACAGCCTCTGCTGCCACTGTGGGTTCCTGTGCAGGCTGGGGAGAGCTTGGTCACCTCATGCACAGATACAATTGTCCGCCTTAAAGTGGTCAGGGCTGATGGTCAGTGACCACTGCTCTGGATTCCTGGGCTATTTGGTATGATTCCTGGCAGTGGTCTTGGAAACACACACTGGAATATGGTGATTAAAAACCCAGACCTAGGAAATGCCCCAATCCAGGCTTCTCCCAGCCCCCTCAGACACCAGGAAAGCCTGAAGCATTGCCACCCATAGTATTTACCGAGTCCATATTTATCTGAGTAGTCCACCCATTTGCTAACCCAGAAGATGGGAATGCAGGCTGGGTCCTCAGCTTCTTCTGCAGGAAGAACGCAGCTTGTTAGGAGACATTTCCCACAGCCTGTGCACCCCACAAGGCCCGTGGGCTGCCCCAGGCTTACCTTGCCTCACTGCTACTCTCTCAGAGGGCTTGGCTGCGTTGACTGCAGTCAGCTGCTGCAACATGTCAGCCAAGTGGCAACTGACAGCATCTCCCACCTCCCGCAGCCCCGCCGCTTCCTCCTTGTCTGGCAAGGGGTCCTGTGCAGGGCTGTGCAGTCCTGGGCCAGAGAGAGAAGAGTGTGAGGTGTGACACAAGAGGGAGAGGTTTCCAAAGGCACCAGACTTAAACCCTACCCCGGGTATAGACAACACCTTACACGCAGAATGGATCATGTTTGAAGGGACCGTGGTGTGACATGTGGTCCCACTTCCCTGCCCAGTAGGGTAATTCCAGAGCACAGGAAGTGTCCAGAGGATTCTGGAATATCTCTGGTGTGGGAGGCTCCACACACTCTCTCTAGGCAATCTGTTCAGTGCTCAGGCACTGCAAAGGTCTTCCTGACGTTCTGGTGGAGCTTCCCAGGCATCAGTTTGAGCCCATTCCAGAGCTGAAGCAAATGAAGTGCTTCATCCTGGGCAGACCAAGGAGAGCCCCCACGCCCACAAATGCTCTGAGTCTCCATAAGGATCAGGAGATGATGTGAGGGAGGCCCATTGAAGGCTGTGGAAGCTGCTGGAGGCCAGGCAGCTCTGCCCAGCCCTGCAGCCCAGCCTCATCCCTTCATGCACGCCTACCTTTGTTGAGCGCGGTCAGCGGCTTCCGCCCGCCGAGCTCCATGGTGCTGGGAGCCAGGGAGAAGCGGGGCGCGATGGTGAGGCAGCTGGTGGGCAGGCGGCTGGGCAGGTACCCTGAGGTGAAGAACTCGTCGTTCAGCAGCTCGTCGATGGTCGGGCGTGCGGCAGGGTCGGACCTCAGCATCTTCTGGATGAGGTTGGCAGCCACGGGGTTGATGTGCTGAGGGACGGGTGGAGTTTAGAGACAGGTCAGGGGACAATGTGCACTAGTGACAAGTGAACAGAGTTTACAGCCCAGGGAAGCTGCACATGGAGCAGAGCTCCAGTGCTGCATCAGGCAAGCAGGGCACAAAAGCCTGGGGAAGAAAAATTGGATGGCACAGAAAACTGGTTCTTAATGGCACCCAAAGCTTGAGATCAACTGACTTAAGCAACACCAACTCATCAGCAGTGAGATGACCTGGGGACCTGGCCCACACCTCATGGACTTGCCCATGTCCATTCATCCCCACGCAGCCCAGCTCAGATTTTTGCTGGACTGGGGGGCAAGGAGCTGCTGGCTCCCCATGAGGTTCACACCACCCCAGCCTAAACCAGCCCGTCCTGGCATTGACAGCCCCTGCCCTACTATGAGAGGGCCCACGGAGTGCCAGACACAGAGGCTGCAGCAGGAGGCTGACCAAGCACCACTGTGAGCCAAACAGATCCTCCATAGGAAGCAGCATACCTTGGGAATGGTGTACTCATTCTTCTTGATCCGGATGTATGTATCCTTTAGGCAAGACGTCTCAAAAGGCGGTTTCCCCACCAGAAGAGTGTACCTGGGCATTCCCAGACAAAAGAGTGTGTCAGTTTTGCAAAAGAGACTCAGATTGTGCATAGAAGTGACCATATCCTAAGCACACCCAGGGGCTGCCGTTGCAGAGGGAACACAGCATTAGACAGACTGACAGCTACATGTACTGTGCCTGGATCCTATCCTCTGGAAAGGGAAGCTGGGATCTAGCACCCTGCAGGGAAAGTTTCAGTTAGGGAAGGCCAGGAGCTGCCTGGCAGCAGGACTCGGCACTATAGGGACAGTGACCTGGAGCTTTGGATCACACTGAAGCTCAGAGGGGTCAAGGAGACCAGAACCACAGGGATTGTCCATCCCCATGGCCTCTGAAAGGCAATTTGACTCACATGATGCAGCCAATGGACCAGATATCCACCTCAAAGCTGTGCCCCTTCTTGCCCAGCACCTCTGGTGCGATGTAGTTGGGCGTCCCACACAGGGTCTTCTTGCGCTCCCCGTCGTATTCTACCTTGGTGGCCAGGCCAAAGTCACCTGGAGGGACAGGGAGATGAGATATGACCAAGATGCCCTGCCTGGCTGGTCCCTGGGCTGGGGTCCCTGCCACTTACCGATCTTCACCTCCATGTCGTCGCTGAGGAAGAGGTTGCCCAGCTTGAGGTCGCGGTGGATGACGCGGTGGCTGTGCAGGTACTGGCAGCCCAGGATGGTCTGGCGCAAGTAGTACCGCACCTCGGGCTCGCTCAGCGCCTTCCGCCGCTTGTGCAGCTCCAGCAGCGACTGTGGGGGACGGTCGGTCAGTACAGGGGCAGGGGTTGCGGGACGAGGACAAGATCAGTACCGCAGGACGCGGGGAAAGGGACAGTCAGTACCCGGGGGAGACCGCCACCCGCCCTCTCACCCTGCGGCGGCAGAGCTCCAGCACAACGTAGACAAAGTCGTCGTCTTCGAAGAAGCCCTGGAAGCCGACGACGTGGCGGTGGGAGAGGCTGCGGTGGATGGCGATCTCCATGGACATCTTCTCCTTCTGGTGCGGCTTCACCAGCAGCGACTTGGGCACCACCTTGCCCGCAAACACGTCCCGGCTCTCGGCCTCGGCCAGCTCGTAGCACCGCGCGAAGCCGCCCTTGCCCAGGAACCGCCCGCGCACGAAGCTGCGCTGGGTGCGCGGGTCCACGAGCACCTTCGGCACCTCCTTCCCCGCCGCTGCCTCCGCCGCCCGGNATGCTGTGCCCGCGCGGAGCTGCGCTGGGGCACCGGCGGGTCCCGGCTCCCTGTACGGAAGCAGCGGGTGCCGGGGCAGCGGCGGGTCCCGGTGCCTGTACCGCAGCAGCGGCGGGTCCCGGTGCCGGTGCAGAAGTGGGTGCCAGGGAAGCACCCGGTGCTGGGTCCCTGTACCGAAGCAGCGGCAAGTCCTGGGGCAGCGGCGGGGGCCGGGATCCCTGTACCGAAGCAGCAGTGGGTCCCGGGGCAGCGGCGGGTCCCGGGCGGAGCTCGGCTCGCTCGGTCTGTCGGGGTCGGTCCGGCCGCGATTCAAAGGCGGCGCCGGGGCCGTTACCGCGCGCGGCCGCTCCCCATTGGACGCACGATTTAAAATCCACGCGCGCGCGGGGCACCATGGGAGCTGAGAGACACACGCGCGGCGGGGGCGGGGCCGGGCGCGCTCGGACACGCCCCCAGAGCGCGCGCGGACGTGCGCGCGTGCCGGCGGCCGTTGGCTGTGGCCGCGCGCGCTCCCGCCGGCCCCGNCCGAGCTCCCGGACGAGCGCGGCCCCGCGGGGCCCCCGGGCGCGGGCACGAAGCGCTCCGTCAAGGACATTCCCCTGGGATTTGCACCCGGCGTGGATTTCCCGGGAGAGGCACTGCGGCGGCAGCGCCCGCTCCCCGCTTCCACGTCCTGCCGGTTCCCAGCGGGATTCCCGCAGGTACCATGAACCGCTCTCTGGGCTGGTTTTTATAGAGTAGACACCCCCCACCCCTGCTGCCCCTCGGGTGCCAGTGTGGCAGTCCTGAGGGGCTGTCCCTGACATCACTGTCCCCCCTTACCCCACGGACATGCTGCCCACTGACCCCCTGCCCCAGGGTCCCCCACCCCAGGGTCTGCAGCACTCCCAGCGCTGGCTCCTGGGCCCCACTTGCCAAGAGAAGTGACCGTGAGATGTTCCCATGCCTTAACTCCAACACCAGTGAAAAATAACCCAAAACCACACAGAACCAGAGGCTTCACCTCAGCCCAGGCAGCTGCTGTCTGCTTCCTGGCATGCACGGTCCCATGGGCAATTGCCATCATTTGCCCTCCCTTCCCCATCAGGAGAAGCTGTCTCTTTCAGCCCTGGCTAAAAGAACAGATGTTAGTGGCCAGCATATACTGTGCTTTTGCGCAGTGGGTTGAGCCAATGCCCCCAGCCGAGCCTCACCCACAGGCACGGGTCATCCCTGTCAGGGTGTCCTGGAGAGACACGGGAGCCCTGCAGGTCACCACAGCCACAGTTCAAATGTCATTCCCACCCAGAGTTGGATCACCTCTGGAGATTCTGCTCCCCACAAAGCAGGCATGATCCCACTGGCCTGGTGACTGAGAGTCCTCCCCACACAGCCCCTCGCAGGCCCGTCCGCAGGCTGAGCCATCAGCGCCTGGCCCAGCGGCACAGGCAGCGAGGGGTGTGCTCCCAGGGACCCTCAACGTCCTCAAATCCAGCAGCACACCCTGCCCATCCTGGCCAGCAACACCGAGCAAAGCACACAGAGGATCAATGAAGCAACACAGCAACTTGGGGGTAGAAGTGCTCAGTGTTAGTACAAGATTCCTGACAGAAGGCACTCCCCTCCCTGTAGGATATGCTTCCCCACTCCTGCAGCTCCTCTGGCTACAGGCACAGCCTCCTGTGTCATTTTAGTGCACCACGCCGGAGGGAAGGCTGCCTGCAGAGCTGGGGCTCCCCACGCTGCAGCCCACTGACACTCCATCTTCCCAGAACTGGCAGAGGCGGAGAGGTGAGCCCAGGTCAGAGGGACGCTTCAGAGGCAGGAGGAGAAAGTGGCCAGTGTAAGGAATGTTAACAATGCTGGGTGTTAGGGATCTTCAGTGGTGGCTTGGTTTTAGGCCCTGGCAGAGGCCACCTTAACAGAGACAACAAAAGAGGTTTTAATTAAGGTAGAAGAGTCAGACAGCTAGAAGGAAGAGCAGGCCAAGAAACATGTAATTGCAGTGACATATCCCTTCATGCACTACAGCTCTGCTCTCAGGTGACTCTGGAAATTCATCAGTCAGACTTTTCCAGCTGCCATCCCACTCCCAAACTGATATCCCTTCTCCCACTCCTCTCCCTGCTGCTGCAGCTGCTGATCAAACGATCCCAGTGAAACGCACGATGTGGTGTTGAAACTTGAGGTGACAACACAGCAACACAGCACAGACACCCTGGAGCAAAGCAGTGCTCTGAACTCCTGACTTGCAGGAAATCTGACAAGACGTCCCAAACTTGTCAAGTCTGTGACAGAGGAGGCCTCTCTGGCCCCTCAGAGGGAGAAAGCAGCTGTTTCACACTGTACTACACTTTTTTAATGCACAGGACAGCCAGAATAGCCTGTAGCAGTCACAGAACAAGGTACTGTGGCTCATGCCCAGGCACAGCAGGAACCTCAATCTAGTTTGATTTGAAGAGTCACGAGTCACTTGAACAACTGAAGAGGCTTTAATTTATGTACAGTAAAAATACAAACCAGTCAGTGGTTTTACATGTGATGTACAGCAGCTACTACACACGTTAGTACTCATACAGCTATTTGCTATTAAGGTGTATCAGCATTTGCTACACAGATCAATTGAGGCTCCAGGGCTGCTCATCCACAGCCACACACCTACCACACACCTAATACATGTCCTGGCCCCAGCTGCTACACTACAACATGCAGGAGCCCCAGTTTAAAACCTAGAGCAGGACTATGCTAAGCTTTAATAGAGCACAACCAGAGCAGGCAGACTCGTGTGCAGACAGTTGTCTGTACTCAAGTACACAAGCATCAGATGCCTCCAACTTTCAGAGCTGCTCTCAACAAGAACTATTCCTGCTCTACTACATGTCCAAAATGAAATCTTCACTCTTTGTAAGAAGTCTGAGTGTCATTCTTAAGTTTCATAATGCAGAAAAGCACTGAAGAGCTTTCTGCAAATATAGACACTGGGTAATAAATGGGGATAGTTGCAGCATTCTCTCTTTTAATTACCCACTTTCTGCTGCATTGGATCCTGTGAGTGACATGGCAATCCTCTTTTCAAAGGCCTTTGGCTCTTTAAGATCTGTGATATTCAGGAAGTGGCACTGACCCCAAGGACACTAGCCCTGAGGGATGAGAGCACAGGACTGAGGTCAGGCTGCTTCAGGAGCTAAAAGCTAAAAAACATCCTGTCAGGCACAGAAAGACAGGTGTCACCCAAAACTCCTAAAGCCAACAGCAGAATGATGAACCCCTGGAGAGAATCCCAGGAAGAAAAGGAAGAGGCCATGAACCTCAGCATGCAGGCCCATGGGTAAGCAAGTATTGTGCCAAAGGAAAGGCCTGGGTCTAATGTACCCTGGTAAGTGCCCAGAGCACACCCAGAACAGCCCTGCTGGGATGGAGACTGCTCCTAGCAAACCTAAGCCTAGCTTTGGGTTAGGACAGAACTGAGCAGACAGGCTGAGGCTGCGGAGCACGTGTCAGCTCTGCCTCATTCCCAGGTGCTGCCCCAGGGCAGGTGTTTCAGCCTTCCCAGCTCCAGAACATTCAGTGGCACAATTCAGACAACGTGGAATGGAGTACACTGGATGAGCAGACAGAGTTTGAACAGGACACAGCAGCTTTCACGAGGGACTGCTTGGCCAGGCCAGCGGTGCTGAGGACACGCACAGAAGTGCTCCGGAGAGCGCAGGGCTCTGGCCTCACTGGACAACAGCCCTCTCCCACCCCCAGAACACTCCTGTGTGCCTGAAACACGGCAAATGGGCTACTAGACCTGAGTGAGTGGCAAGAACTTCTGGTAATAGCTCTTGGTAACGTCAATCATGAGTTCCTGGGTGCATTCCGGGAGCTCCCCAGAGAAGAGTCCTGGAAGAACAACAAACAGTATGGCCATCAGTCACCTTGTACCACCTATGTACCAAGCACTAGAACAGGGAGTTTCACTGGTTAAAACTGTTACTTTTCAGGGCAGCAAGTGCCTGATACCTTTATTTTTAGGCACTAAAGGCTAATGGACACCTTTGTTATAGCACCTTTGTTATAGAATAAGAATATCACGTTATCTGCACTTCTGTGCAAGAGAAGATAAAGGGAGCATACCTGGGCAGCCTGAGAAGACAGTGAAAGGTGGAACTACGGTTTCAGGAGGGAGTACTGTGTTGTCTAAGATTTTGCAGCAGTCTTTCAAAACACATCTACGTCCCTACAACACAGAACAGGAAAAGTTTATATTTAGTACACTATAAACATGAGGTTTTCTTATTATTACAGATATGTTACCTAAATTTCAAGAAGATTAATTGCTCAAAACATATCCTTTATAAGAAATCACAAGAATAAATCTTTACCCTGACTGAATGCTCCTCCCAACAGAATTAACTTTTCTTTTTGAGGAAAAGTGTCTGCTTGCTTTCAGCTAGCACAGGTACAACTGCACATTAACACGTCAGTCATCAAACTGGCACCAAAAACCTGAATCAAGCAGTACCAGCAAGGCCTTCTCTACCTCACCACACAGTAGCCTTGAGTATTTGGTCTTATTTACACAGGAACACAATTCCACTGGTACTCTGTGGCCAGGCTGCCTTCCCTGGGCAATCCCATTAGCCACAGGGACAACGCTGTTGGGATGGATTTTCCAGCCAGCAGCAGCTGAACCTGCTGTCCTCAGAAAAGTAAACCTGAAAGCTCAGCTTCCTGCAGAGAAGGAAGAGGAGCGGGAAGGAACAGCGCAGAGAAGGTGAGCCTGCTCCAGCCAGCTGGTGCAGACACCTCTCAGCTGTTGTCACAAGGCC
Organism: Nicator chloris; assembly: GCA_013400495.1. NCBI lineage: Eukaryota > Metazoa > Chordata > Aves > Passeriformes > Pycnonotidae > Nicator > Nicator chloris. Next base: position 64,928 of record WAAE01007460.1, read on the forward strand.
TCAGCAGCACCCAGGAGTTTACAGAAAATACAGAAATAGCACTCACAATGACACAGTTCTTGCCTATGTGCACATAGGAGCCGATCTGGGCCGCGTTGACAACACAGTCCTCTTCTATGAAGACATGGTCACCAATGTGCAGAGGGAAGAAAGCCACCCTGCAACACGAGAGTATTTGTTTGCATCCAACAAAGAAACTGACCCTGCTAGACCCAAAATCAGCCTGTGGAGTCTCCTGACCCCAGATGGATTAACAGATGTGGATCTGGTGCTAAGGGAGACAGAAGAGTTTCTGGGTTTCTCCTCTCTAAAAAGGATGGTCCAAATGAGAAGGAAGATGTTGTGAATAAACACACAAAAACTGAAACATGCTCTTGACTTTGCTGTTCTAATCTATCCCTTTCCATCCAACAGTCTGATGGAAACACCAACCGTCAAGGCACAGCTCAGCATCTCAGGGAAAAGCAGGTTTGAGAGATGTATTTCTGCAAATTGCTGCAAAAGGCACAGAGTTCTTGGAACACAAGACTCAGTCAAACTGACAGATTTTTTAGGAATCTCCCTAAAGGAAGGAGACTTACCCTTTACTGAACTTCTTGAAGGGCGGCCTGATGACGCTGCGACTCTTCACCACGCAGTGCCGTCCCACCCGCACGTTCGCCAGGTCACCGCGGATGATGCAGTCATTCATTACTATTGTCTGCACAAGGACACACAGGTAAACCAGCTCCCATAGCTACCTGTGCTGGCAGTTATTACACAAACTCCAGCAAGATTATCTTACTTTAGGGACGACTCTTTCAGTCAAAAGAAAGTGTCAACAAAGCAAAAGTACAGGAAGTTGGAACCAGCAGCTGTGCTCCTGGTCATGCCAGTGAGCCAGGCTTAGGCACAAAACAGAATCATGTCGTTTGGCGGATGAAAGCAGCACGGGCTGCCGGCAGCAGGCCAGCGATGCTGCGGGAGAGCAGCGCTGGTACCGCGGGCAGGGCGCGGGGGACCGGGCGGGGACACGGCAGCGGCCGCCCGGCGCTCACCTTGCCGTTGAGGACGATGTTCTGGCTGCCGCACAGCACGGACTGCCGGCTCACCTTGTTGCCGGAGGCCTGCGGGGAGAACGTGCGGTCATGGCGGCCGCCCGGCCCCGCGCGCGCCGCGCCCCGGTTGCCATGGAGGCCCCGCGGGCGCCTGCGGCCCTGAGCGGCGCCGACAAGGAGAAGGTGCGGGGCCGGGCGGGACCGGGACGGGGCCGGTGTCATCCCGGTGCCATCCCCACGGGTGTCTCTTGCAGCTGCGGGAGAAGCTGGCGCTGCTGAGGCGGGAGTACAGCGAGACCGTCATCCGGCTGCGGGTGAGCGGGCCGGGCCGGGCCGGGGCGGGGCGGGCTAGGGGGGCACCGGGCACCGCGAGCCGGTCCCAGCCCCGCCGGGCTCTTGTGTGTCCGCAGAGGGCGCGGAGAGCCGAGCGAGCCAGGAGCCACGGCCGGCGGGAGCGGAGCCCTCCAGGTGGGACATGGTGGGAACGGGCTGCCCGAGGTGGGACACGATGGGAACGGGCTGCCCGAGGTGGGACACGATGGGAACGGGCTGCGCGGGGTGG
>WAAE01007462.1:0-28275 GCA_013400495.1 Nicator chloris
AAAAAAAAAAAAGGAGTGGATCTAATTCTTTATGTAAGGAGAGAGATGTATTATCTTGAGTGTGAAGTGTTAGCTTGTTGTGATTTTGGTCATATAAAGCTCAGAAACTGTTTCACAGGAGTGCTAAACAGCTCTGCTGCCCAGCTGCCACTGATAAGGGCAGATGTTGCTTCTTCCCCCACACTACCACAGGTTCTCTGCAGTGTGGAGATCAGACTGGTCTGACTTACAGGGAGCCGGCTCCAGGTGCTGAGCCAGCACACAACCAACCTTCCAGAGCAAGGTTTAAATCCCAGGACCTGTGCATTACAGGGTCAGGGACCACAACAGGCAGCACAAAGACAGTTTCAGGAACATTGGTAGCAGCTGCAGCAAACAGGCATGTTCGGTGGTACCTTGCCATCACAGTAGTTTATCTTTGCTGTGGTGCTTTAGAGGGAACAAAATAGAAGCAATAGCTGCATTCAGCTTTGTAGTGACAGTATTTTACAAATGCAGGGATGTGCTTTTCCAAGTCTGATAGGAATTAGCTACAGGATTAATTCACACGGCTGTTAAAGAGTGTGAGTCATTTAACACCTCATACAAGAAAAAGGCAGCGGAAGAACAAGAAATACAATACGGGAACATTTTTCAAATTTGGACAGGTGATTACACAGTTAAGTTCATATGCTGGCAGCATCTCAGGGACATTACAGTAGCAACAAAGAGCCTCTCAAAAGATCTTAACTAGAATTTGCATGCAGAAGACAATGACTTCTGTATCCAAAGGAATTAATGTTTCTAGGAGTCAAAGGCATGCCTGGACAATGAAGAACCATGGAAAGAAGGAAACTCAGGGAACTGATTTCACTGGCTAAATAAGCATTTGTGCATTCCTCAAGAATCAAATCAAGCAGATTCCCATAAAAATAATAGAAAAATGGGTGATCTTCTCATAAGTATTCTAAACAACTGCTTTCAAGAACAGAAGCTTTCACATTTTTCTTAATTAAGCAAATTGAATCCATTGACAGAATCAAGAATCATTTACAGTATTAAGCCTGCAAAACAGATGTAAAAAAGAGTCTCATTGAATAGCTATGCTGATTTTTAACCATAACAAGAGATAAAGTGAATAAGAAAAGTTTATTTACTGGTTGAACTGTTTCCTCCATGGTGATCAGTAAGCAAACAATTGGAATAATTATGGACCACTTGTGGATTTCACTTGGCTGCCAAAATAAATGTACTTTCTCTGCCTCACACGAAGCCTGTTACATCAGTTGACAAGATGATGCAAGACACTGCTGCTTCCCTCTCATCTGCCTCTGCCCCAGTTTATTTACCACAGTTCATAGGCCCCTTAGTGGTTCTGATGCAACACCAGAACTATTGGGCAAGCAGCAGCAAAGTGACTTGGATTAAAATAAAGCCTCTACATACACACATACACGAAACCTCCAAAAACAACTGAAAAATAACCCCAACTAAAACCAAAAAACACCCCCAAAACCCCCCACCCAAAACAAAACACAAAACCACAATCTTTCCCTTCGTAAAAGGTTTTAAGTCTGGATCATTTTAATGATCATGATTTCAGGGTGCCCTTGCTCACCTCTGCATCAGTGTGAGAAAGAGGATTTGAAATACTGGCCATGATAGAAACAAGCAGCTAAGGGAAGTAACATGAAAAAGGTGGAAATTCAAGGCAGTTTCACCACCTAATACAGGTAAATGGCACCCTAATTTGGGAGGGAGTGGTGAAATGGCTCTACAAACCACCTTTTTCATGCCAAGAAAAGCACCAGGTATTCTTGCATGGTGGCAATGGTATGCTCTGTGGAAGCTGACAGACCCCACTGCATGCCAGAGACACAAACCAGAGCATTATGGAGGCAAACATCAAGCAATCAGCAATATGGAAGTCCCACTGTGATCAGCAGAAATGCAGGACTCAATTCAGCTGCCACAGCATAGCTGCCTAATGCCACCTGAGATCCTCTGTCACCTCCAATACACCCATCCAAGACTGACAAATGTGATGGGAGTCTAAGAAACCTGCACCTCTGGGATGGAAGCTGGAGGCTGGAGAGAACACTCACAGCATCTAAAATAACACTAAACATCTCTGTTTAGACAAATGAATCTTTTTTGAGCAAAGGTTGCCAGCGGAGTCTGGAGAATGATTCAGCCCAGCCAGCTGCCTTTCTACTCTCCACTCCACTGATTTAGCTATATTTCCATTGACTGTGGTGGGAACACAGACTTTTAAATGTAGGTTTCTTAATTTTGAACAAAAACCCACTTCACCCTGACTTTAATTCAAAGATGCATTTCCTTAATCTTTGCAGACTTAAAAGAGGACAAGAGGACAACAGGACAAGAATTCCTGTGTCCCTTTAGAAAACAGGAAATACCAGGACAATCCCTATGTCTTGTGACTTGTTATAGAATGCTGTCTACTGGAAAATAAGAGAGGAAGTGACTCAATTACCACTACCCAGAAGATACTGATTTCAGTATTAATGCTACAGGTACATCTAGATAAATCGAAACATAAAGATGAGAAAAGTTACAATAAATAGCAATAACTCTACTTTATACTGCTTGCTATTATGCCAAAGCTGTGGGAATTTTAAAATAACATCTTATGTAAAAAGAGAACATGATTTCCCAAAGGATAAAGTGTCCTCTACCAACATAAGCAATTGATGATAGCTCTTATTTTAGATGCAAGTCTATATTTCTGTATATAATCAGTGGAAAATGCCTATTCAAACAAGACCTGCAATACTGCCTTGTTGAGAGCAGGAGTCATGTACAATGATACTTAAGGTAGATTAACTCATTTTACACAAGTTTCATCTAGCCAAGAAATGGTAATATGACTGTTCAGCGAGATATGCACAGAAAATGATTCACAGCTACTTATCAGTACTCACCTGCATTTCATACTTCAGGGTCATGTGGAAGCACCAAGATCCCAATCCCACAGCTGAAAACAAATCAAAACTATCATCAGGATAATAGTACACATGTAAAATTTTCAGGTAGATTATTTAAATGCATGAAATACATACTTAACAGTAAAAAAGAAATTAGAATATCAGCATTCCACTACAGGGACAAACCCCAATTTTTCCACAGCCTTCTACTTTATGTATTAGTCACCAATGAAATTCCTGAAATTAGGGGCTTTGGGTGTGAGTGTCCTCTTCCTCCCCATATTGTATCTTATGAGCTGAGTGTAATCTCAAGGAGGAGAGGAGCAGAGGGAACTCGGACTGAATGGAATATACATCAACTTATCTTTTTCCTTCTATTTTTTTTTTAATTTTAAGTAAATTAAGATTTCTATGTTCCAACCCTTCTATAAGGCAAAGCATCATTCAATAACTAGGACTCCTGGAAGTCCCTCAATATTTCTGCCTACTGTCCAGTTTGAAAACACGTATTTTACCAAAAGCTTTTTGTTGTCTCCATAAAACATGGTGCTAATAACACCAAGGTCTGGGGTTTGATAACCACAGGGGCTGTTCATTTAAGAGCTAGACTCAATGATTCCTCTGGCTCCCTCTCAGCTCAAGACTATTCTGTGATTCAAAAGCAGAAGTGAATTGCTACTAGAACTCAGAACTAGAAATTCAAGGTAAGCAAACCAACCCCACATAGGATGGATTCATTTTGTGAAATGACATCACCATTTTCAGGCCTTCTCTATAGAAAGATGAGCTTCTAAGAAATTATTTCTATTTATTTGAAATACTTTCTTCACAAATTTTGAATTTACTTCTGAAATGACTTTTCTTACTTTCTGCCTATACAGTTTTTTCAGTCAGGTGTGAATAATGCTTCTTGGAAGTTGGATTTCTCGTTTTAGAGCAAAGCTGGTACAGTATTTAATGCATCATTCATTACTCTGAAATATTATCAGTAAAACACTCTCATTAAGCATCAGCTCAGTTTTATTTTGCAAGAACAAGTACAGTAATACGATGTCTTGTCTTCCTTCAAGAAATTATGTTTTACCTCAGACTGTAATTTCAGAGAAAGCCAAGTAATCTGCACGCAAGCCTTGATCACCGAGTTGTGCTGCCATATTTTGTGGCTAGAGTATCCCCTTGCCTACACACACCAGTCAAGTTTCACTGATGCACAAACAAGAATTCTATCTCTGTGCACTCTGTAAAGGATTGCCAAGACAGTCAAGAGACATATCTGGAGATGCTTCCTTAGATGTTATTAACTAGAACTGTGATTATTACACTTACTCAATGAAATTAAATACCTAAGCATGTAGCTTTACTGAAATGCAAAACTGTAATACAGCAATGTTTCAAAATGCATTACCAAACACTTCAATGTCATTATTTCTCTGGGAAAATTAAACACAGAAAATAAACAACCACATGCACTTCTGTAAACTCTGATTACATTGGTTTGCTTTTGAAAAATCTTTCCAAACAATAAGCAACAACTGCTTTCACCTTCATTGAGATTCTAATGAGAAATTCTCATAGCCATTTTTCTGTGTATACAGAATATATGACAACAACTGTTCATTCTGGAGAAAAAACCCATTAAGCTCACCATTAAAACAGTGCCATCCATTATCCTGGCTGTCACAGAATACAAACTCTTACAATTTGTAACAAATGTGATTTTCAACTATAGGCAAAATCATTGCATAAGAAATTTCAACAGATCTTAAATTACCAAATATGTTGTTGGGGCTTTCTTGTTTGTTTTTGTTAATGTTTTCTGGGTTAATAAATCTCAACAATCAGCTCCTGAACTTCTTCCCTTCCTCCTTTATGATAAGAAGCAATTATTTCTAGATTAATTTTTCGTCTTCAGTCTTTGAAAAAATCAAGAATGCTGCAGATATTAGTGTTTGAAGTCATTAATCCCATTACTATAGTTAATTTCTACAGTTAAAATTAATACAATCCCTCTTGCTTCTTTGTAATAATCACATCTGGAGTTTCCCTGATTACAAAATTTTACTATACATTGTAGAACAATGTTTTATCTATAGTATCTATCTATACAAAATAGATATCTGGAAGAAGACAGGCTTGCAGGGACAGATCTTATGGTTCCAGGCTCGAGACATTGCTAAGAAATATTTACTTCACAAAAACCATCTGCAATGAGACATTCTGCCAGCTCTGTACTTTTCAAAATATGAGTGATCACGATTACTGTAATGACACAAGTTTTCAAGAGAAGCAACTCTCCCATACAGCCACTGACACACTGAACAATAAATTTGCTCCTTACCTTGTAAGCAGGGGTTACAGTTTTCATATTTTAGGTGTTTCCTTTTGCAAAGGAGTTTAACTCACTAAATCTGCATATTGGTTGGAAAGATTTAACACCATCTGAAGCATAAGTATCATTTCCTCTCCAACTACTGTAACTCACTTTTCATAAATACTACAAGTCACTTGGCATTTTTACATCAATGAACCTCCCAAGTTATGGGGGATATATATATAAATTATGGACTAAGCACAGAATACCCATTAAGTCACAATATTATGAGATCAAAATGGCACTTCAGAAGACAAGAAATGCAAATTCAGGATTGCTGCTCCATGTAGACTAACAGGGTCCTTTTCTGTATTGCAGCCAACACCCTGTGTGGTTACTGCCAGTGGATAAAACAGTGGTGTTACAATGATGTAAAAACAATGCATCTACAAACTTTACTTCATACACCTACTGTCAAAAAACTTAAGGGCAAAACCTATGGCTAGAAATAATCTAATATTATACAAAAGATCCTGCTCTATATATGAACCCTATAAACCTTCAGGATTTGAAACCTAGAAGGATTTTTTTTCAATAGTCTTAGGAAGCACCAGGAGCATCACATAATCAGTGGTAATTCAGTTTGATGTAACAATCCATCAGCACTCAAAATTCTCATTATGAGCCTAAATCCTCTACAGAAAAAGCTGTTCATTAGGATTTCACAGATGCAAATACCTTTATTTAGGTATCTACACATGAACTAGGCATCAAAACTCCCACTTAGAGAATGTCATTATTAAGAGTAATGCAGCTGGCCAAATAGGTATTTTAGAACAAGTCAAATGATTCTCCTGGCTTTACTGACTGCAGAGGTAGACACATATATTTAGGTGTTTAAATTTGGAGCTGAATTCCATTTTTTTTTTTTTACAATGATAGAACTTAATTAAAGATAAACAACAACACACTGCATCATTAAAAGTTAAAGAATGAAACAAGATGAAAAAGCAGAATTAAATTAACTATTTTTAATGGATTATTTTGTGTTGTAATGGTTTCCCTCCACAGCACAAGAGACAAGAGAGAGACTGGCTACTCCAGAGGTACAACTCTGCAATTAAACTCCAGCTTGGCTGGTACTATTCCGAGACATTGCAGTGCAAGTGTCTGCACTAGTGAGTTGTTGGAAGAGTCTGTGGTATGAATCTGGCCTGTTCCAACGAGCACTTTCCCCAAGCAGCTTCCAGGCACGGCCCAGCAGCGTGCAGCCAGCAGGGAATCTGTATGGAGTCACCTTGTTTTGGAGGCTGAGATGAACAGGCATGGGCTGCTCCACGCTGCTTGGCATCAGCACTCAGGAATGTTCCCAACCACAGCTGATTTACCAACACTGACACGGCCCTGGGAGCTTCACTACAGGTGTTAGGTAAGAGGAAGGGAATTAACTCTGACTGAAGAGGTTCTAACATCCGTTTTCACTGACAGAGAGTTTCACTGGAAATTAAATTTAGTAAGTTGCTAAAGAGTTCCTATGGCTATGCCTAATACAGAAAAAATTTTGCACCTTTTTTCTTTCCTCCACTTTGGCACTGCTTGAATGACTGAGCCCTATCAAACAGGTCAAAGAAACACAAATCAGAACAATCCTTCCAAATTTCAAGTGAAGCATCTAACAAACATTACTTCACTGAGTGCTTCCTTATTTCCTTAGGTCCAGAAGTTACACTTCTTTACATATATTTATATACACACACACACAATTTTTTAAAAATCAAGACCCTTCTAGAACATGAACCATTTCAGAATCCCAGTTCCCCAGGATGCATGAGGAACTGGCATGTGTTGAACCTTATACAACACCCCAGCAGCACAAGGAACTACTCAAAACCAACCGCTTATTCCTTGATGTGGTAATGGTCCGATGATTTGTTCCACCTCGTTCAGGTGACGCAACATACTGAAAAAATGGCTTAAGATTATTCATCATTTATACTTTGATTAAATGCTTCTCTATAGCTTAAAAATCATATCCAGTTCCTACTGAGTTAATTGAGAACATGCACTTTATGCTGAAAGGCAGCAGAAAAAAGGGCTGAGAACAGTGTGCTGTATCTCAGAGGCCTTGCTGAAAAGCGTAACTCAGTCCTGGCACCAGTATGAACAAGAAATTTATTTGAACAATTATTTAGAAATACCCCTAGTTGTGCTGCCAAGATATAACCATGTATGTGAAACAAACAGTGCTTCCCCAATTCAAAATGCACTTACTTCAAGAAGGAAATAAATGTCAACCAAAGAAATAGTGAGTATAAAAGTCAAGCACTGAACACGGCGTGGTAAAACACAAAGGAACTGACAATCACCTAAATGTCTGGAAGCATGTAAAAGAAACAGCTGATTTGGATCAAAATAATGTCTAGAAACAACACCTCTTATATTCTCAAATGCTAACAGATTTAATTTTAACATTGGCTTTGACAGCTGTCTTTTAGTATCTTGTAAAATCTCACTAATTATTCAAAATTGTTAAAACCTAACAAAAGTGCCCTCCCCCTTCCACACCCACATTTTCACAGCAGAATTGTTAAAGAATTTCTACTTTGACAAAACAACCCTCAGTTAGAAGCTCTGCTGCATGGTCTTTAATGCTGCCTCAAGTGAAATCACAAGTTTGTGTTAAATTCACTATCTTTTCACAGATTAATTCTACATTTATTTGTTACAAATTAAATAAATAAGAGTGAAACCTGTTAATAAATAAAATTCATCCGATGGAAAGAATTCTGTTATGTTCTCACAAAAAGAATTTTCTGTACACTTACTCTACTCCACTTCAGTATGCTTCTTGTTCAGTCACATGCACAGAGAGAATGCCAATGTTCCTGACACATTTCAACCATATCTAAAATTCTTTTTATGTTCTCGTTCACTGCTTTTATTCTGTAGTAGAGCAAATGTTAAGTGGTTTTTGATTCCAAATCATCTTGTTCCTATTTTTCACTGAGATACTGTAAAGTCCTCTACATTTCTTTACATCTTTCGACTGCTATAAAACAGGGTTACAAATGCTGAAGCAGACCCAAAGCAGAAGGGAAATGCTTTTGGGAGAGACCTTTAATGTTAGGTTCCAACATATAAGACAAAAATCTAGCCATTTATAACTTCAGACAGGAATCAAAGCCAACTCAGTCACAGTGTTTTTTGGTTTTGTGGGAACTCAGGAATGCCTTCCAGCACTGCTGTCTAAATGCAGGCTGAGCTCCCCTTCAGCAACACCAGAGAGAGCAAAACTGAAGTCCAAGGTATGTACTGTGATCAAAGAAAGATGGGGGTGTTTTTTGGTTTTGTGGTGTTTTTTGTTGTTGTTGTTGTTTGTTTGTTTCTGGGTTTTTTGGTTTTTTTTTATATTTTAAACATTAAACGGGATATGAGAAACGCCCATCTGGTGTGACAGCCTGATATTCTGGTCAGATAGCAGCACACACTGTCCATCATAAACTGTCACTGACAGAGGTAGCCACAAATCACAGTGACGACAGTTTCAAACTGAGTTTTAATTTAAGGGGTTCCTTTTCATAGTTTAATAAGAATGGCAGTATGGGACACTGATTCAAGAACACCCAAAGTCAACTTCAGCAAACATTTACACACCATTCCTTACCATGTCTTTTTAAAAGTAAACCCTGACCTTTAAGAATTCTCTCTGTTTCATACTGAGACAAAAATTAGTAATTACTTGAAACCATAGAAAGCCTACAAATGGCTAATTAGAAAGTGCTCAGACAATATGCAAAGCAGTGCATTGTTGCTGCCTATCTTTCACATAGATCAGCAAAGCTGATATAACTGAAAACTTGTGAATTTGCACCTTGTATATGTTAGTCTAACTGGTATCCAGGATACATTTAGCATATGGATATGTGTTTTTCAACAACGTCTGCCTAAATACATAACATGTCAATCTTAAAAGCAACATTTACGAATCCCTTACCACTCCAAAGACTGGGGAAAAACCTCCATAAAGACAGGAGCTATAGCAAACACAGAAATCCTGTGAAACATAGAAATTCTGTGAAATCTAGTTTTGAGATCCAACTGCCAAATCTGAAACATCTTCAAATGTCTTTTCTCATAACGAACAAGACTTCTAGTCACAAAATTAACATTTAAAAGGAAGCTGGTTCTTTTCTAAATTTTGTTATTTTAGAATGGACAGACTTCTCTGGAGTTGATCTAAACATGAATATTGTGTTGTCCTTCCACTCTTGCAAAACTTCCCAGACACTATGACTGGGTGATACATGTCAAAGAGGAACTGGAAACAAATTCAAAGTCATGAAATAACGCCTTTCCAGTTCCCTCTACATCTTGACCACTTCTTATATTACTTTCCCATACAAATGTCACAAAAATATTAATGTAGAGTGAAACTCTTTATAAGTAGAATACACAGGACACATTCTATAAATTATCAGAAAAGTACACAGCAAGCTAAATGCACTGAGCAGGACTCAAAGCCAGAAAAAGATCACTTTAAAAGCTGATTGAATTATTTAGTGAATTCTAATTTCATGTTCCTCCAACAGATATAAATCTTCTGTAAACAAAGTGTAGCAAATTGAGGTCTACTTTTCACACACACAATATTTGGATTTAACTACTGGATTTACTAATATCTAGGTATATTTTCCATTGCACATCTGAGCCCTCTTTATAATGAAAGAGCAAATTAAGTTTTTCACATACCTGTAAGACACAAATATGCAGCTAAATACCGTTTTTCAAGGCCATCTTTATAGGTCTGAATCGCACCATAGATTGGAGGTAGAATGAAAATCAGGTTACTCACTGTGTTCCCTGTAGGACAGAAACACAAAGCAGAGATTTGGAATCGGGTACTGTGCACTTAAACTAAATCTAACAAAATCACATTCACACATTAGAGACAGGTTCAACAATTTTCATCCAGAAAGTGACTCAGTAAGACACCACTGCCCTCCATCCCTGATATAGGGGAAGGTGTCCCTGCCCCCAGCACGGGACTTGGAACTAGATGGTCTTGAAGGTCCCTTCCAACCCAAACCTTTCTAGGACTCTATCCTACATTCTACTCAATGCAAAGAAATGACATGTGTTGCAGAGACCAGAGAAAGCAATAAAAGCCAAGAGCCCAGCTCCTCTACACGGATTTAGACTTGGTTTCTTTTTCTTTTCCAAACTGTGCTGACCTAAGCAAAAGTGCAATGAAATCCTGCAAAGTTTAAGTGAAACAAAAGGAAATGGTGCATCTCTCGACAGAAGGGATGCAGATTCAGCTTTTTAGCTTAACCACAAATCATAATTTTGAGAATAGAAGTTATGTTATGGGAATTAAATGCCATAAAATTTGGGAAAATGAACAGATCTGTTAAAAAAAAGACGTATATAAAACAAACTGCACATTTTCACACACCATCAGTTAAATATATATAAAACTGAAATCTAGTCTGCAAATATCCCAATGAAATATACAATTTATGAGGCTACGAAGACATCAAAAAACCCCCCTATTTCTGTATTTTTTTATTCAGAAGAAAATCCCAGAAGCATTTCACATTTTAGAACAAAGAACAAGAATGAGCAGGTCCTTTCTGAATCACACTTCTAATTCAAGCAGCTATTTTTCAGGAGTCTTACTTGCCAAGATCCATCCAAAATAAAAGCAAATCATACCAAACTATGTTCATATAGCCCTAAGGTATTGCAGCACCTCTAAAACCAAAAATCCATACTTCACAATTTTAAAGAAAATTCATACTCAAATGGAAAAAAGGTTATTTCAGAACACACGTAGCAGAAGTGTACCTGGTTCCCTTGAACAAGGTAGCTCTTCTATATTCTCACAAAGTAGATACTAATCTCCCTTTGAGACAGTCTTCTCAACCAGTTAAAAATCTCATCTGATTTTTATCAGAACTTCTTTAAATTACTTCCTTACTGATTTAACATCATATCCTGCCCAACCATGACTTTCACCAAGTTATAACAGTCAAATCAGATGTGCCAGAGATCTCACTCTTCTAGTCAGCTCTGAAGTAAGAAGTCAATGTAAAAGAAGCCCAGCTGAAAACAAAAAACCTTCTGCAAGGATATAAAAGGCCTTTTCCATGTTTAAATTCTTTGTGAAATCATTACCCTTTTACCACATTCGCACAGTGTTGCAGTGGGTAGTGATTCACTTTCAACAGAGACAAGGTTTGGAAGAAATTCACTTGTGACACACTGACCATTGCCATGTCCTCCTGTAAATCATGCAAATATGTCATTGAGCCTTTAAAAGTAGAATAAAGGTTACATGGCTGGGTAGCGAAACTTCTGCTTTCTAAAGCAGTGCTCAACTATGCCCATTTTCAAGAGAAGTCAGTAGACATTATATAAATGTCACTGTTCAAGGTCACTTAGTTATGAAACTGTCAAAAGCCTGGCAAAAATTCAAATATGAAAATGCCAAACAAAAGAAATACCGTGATGTTTATCCACAATTGGGAAGGCACGTGACTGTGGAAGAGAGTTGTAGTAGGATAACAAACTTCAGATGAGTGTAAGAATGCAGAAAAGAGACTCTTCTGTAGGAAAGGGAAGGGAAGGGAAGGTTTCAACACTTCCTGTAAAGCTGTAATTACATTAAATTATTGAAAATTTACGAGCATTTAATCTGGGACCATCTTGCTGACAGAGGAAATACCACAGACCTAATCTAGCTGTACATTCCTGCCACTCCTCCTCTGCACTTTTTGGCCCGTATTATTCAGAACATTTGCAGCATGGATTAGGCAAGCCTATCTGCAAACATACTTATTGATAGTTCTGTACATTTTTTTTAAAAGGGGAAATGGGGGCAGGGGAACAATAAAGTCCTCTGGCATGCTGCTAGCAAAATTACTTTTTACAAGAACAAAAACTCCAAGGCCTCTTGCAAACCCAAGGTCCCCAGGAATGCATACTTCATAAAAGTCTAGCTAGTCTTTACAGGATTATCCTCACACAGAATAGCTTATAAATTAATTAAAAGGGATTTTTACTAATTCCATCAAAAAATGGCAGTAGGATATGCACAGAGATTAGCAAAGAATACCAAGAAAGAAGAAAAAGGTGACACAATGCAGACCCATAACTCTAAAGCTGTTTAACAAACAAAGAAGTGAAACAAGGTTTGAAGGAAATAAATATGGAAGTTGAAAATGGGAAAACAGTTCAAACTGTCCAAAAAAAGCCATCTTTTTTCACTGCATTTCCTTTTTTTGAAACGGGGGGAACATAATGCTGAAGAATTCCATGGGAAAACCAGAGAATGGAGAAATTGCAAGTAAGGCACAAGGCAGAAGACAAGCAAAATAATTAAAGAAATTATTGGTTATGCCTATAAGAAATGGGGTCCATCAGAAATCTGATGAATGCACATGGATAGACCTGGGCTTAACTCTGTACAGCATTCTTATATTTCACTGCTGGATTCCTTGAATACTGGTTCAGGGAGTGACCTAATTTTTCTTTAGTGACCAAAGACTGCTTCTTAACATTTTATCTTCAACATGTCCATCAAGAGACAGGCAAACCATATTATCTGAGGGAGAAATGAATGAACTTGCAGACTGAAATGACAAGAACAGGATTAAATATGATGGCCATGAACACACCTTTCAATGTGAATATGAATTAATGTATGTAGAATTAATCTATTTGAAGAGTCAGAAAACTGAATTTAGACTGTATGGTAACTGACCATAAACCATCACGGTATGTACCAAACCCCTTAAATTTATTTCTAACAGAGGCAGTGAAAATAGTTACGTCTTCACGCAAGGTGACAGTAGAATACACTGTTCTCTAGTTATTGATGAAAGAAAAGAGAAAGCTCCTCAGGTGCAGAGAAGCTCCACTCAGACAGGAGTGATGAAAGGGAACCTATAGTTTCAGAAGGGACAGAAATTGCTCATCTCACTGAACAAAACAACGGCTGGATGGAACAAAACTGTGCTCTGTAGAGACGTTGTGGGTCAATGCCAAACACAAAAGGGAGCTGTTTGAACTGAAGGATAATACTGACAACGACTAAATAGATATAAACTAACCCTAAATAAATGCAGGCTAGAATAAAGAGGAAAGCTTCCCATTAGAGAGGAAATATTTACAACTACTTCCCAACAGAAATGAGCAGCACGATGAACCTGCTTTCAGGGTGGAGCTCAGGAAGCTCCACAATGAGATTACATGATGCAGTAGCCTATCAGAGTACTAAACCAGACCACGTCCATGAAGATTATGCATGGTACTAGGTACAGGGCTGAATTAATCTCTAATCGTGATAATGTGACTGACTGCACACATTTCCATACAAATCTTTCAAGACTGTTTTAATGCAAACCATTGTTTCAAAGTAATGTTTTATTCATTGAGAGAATGCCATAAGGTACCAGAACAAAATCAAATTTATGCAAAACATCTTTTCAACAAGCTTCTGTCTGTAGGAAGAAGAACAGTAGGAGTGTTAAACCACATCTGCTTCCCGTTCTACAAATACAGCAGCAAAACCTGACAAGTCTTTTTCTAATGCATATACATTCACAGTCATCTTCAGGCCCTAAAAAATATGTGTACTATCATTAACATACAAAGATCTGTACAAAGACTGGCCACAAATACAAAGAAAAATAACTTAAAAGGGGAAATACTTTCTACAGGCAATCACAGGTACAATATACAGCTTCCTGTTGCACAGACATTGTACACGGTTTGGAAGGATACAAATTTGAAGTACCTTTCATAAAATTTCCACTTTTCCAAATATGTAGTTAATTCGACACTAAAAAGTAATTGCTACAATAAATTTGGATGAAGAGTCAAAAGAGAAAAAAAAGTAAAATTGTAAATAAGTTGTAAAATAACATGGTCATAAAGGACTAATAAACAGGATGCAAAAAGATAAGGAAAAAAAAGGGAGTTAGAATAAAGATGCTGTTTTTGGTGAGGAAAGAAAAGTGCTATCATAAAAAAGAAGCAAAAATTATCATGTTCAACTTCTGACAAGGTGATCAGTGTGATTTATCTGGTATTAAGAGATGCTTTCTCCTATGTTTGTACACAGAACGACAGCAAGATTTACCAAGCACAAGGACCTTTTCAAATTTTAAAATGTTCTTGCTTTCTCTGTCAAACAAATGAAGACTTTTCACTCTCTTATGGTTTTTACAAGACTCAAACCCAATGGAAACAAATGTTACCTTCAGAGAAGAAAGAAGAAAACATTTGCTGTTTAAAAAGTTGACTCATTAAGAGCTCATTTAATATCAGGACTAACAAACACAACATTCACCACAGCAAGATTTTTCAGCAGTAAGATTTTTCATTATAGTAAGATTTTTGCATCCCACTGTGAAACAGGAGAAAGGTATATATTTTAGAAAATGGTAGCCACTTTCCTAAGTTGTAATAGAGCCAAAGTATCCCTTTAAGTAAAACACACAAACAAACAAACAAGGTTTTGACTTTGAAAACATCCACTTTGTTGCCTGGATATCATGATGCTCTGCACAGTCAATTCCTGGATCATGTAACTTTATCTTTTTCCATCACTGCAGAAAGAAATTAATAATAATTATAAAAAACAAAGCCTGTCAGATGGCATCATGTAGAACTTGATTCACCCTTCTATCTGCTTTCAGATATAAGTTATTCCTATTTCACAGCTTTGTTTCTGGAATCATCTCACGCAGTTCTGGTGCAAACTGCAGCTCATTATTAGAGAGTTTACCAAGTTTCAAGAAATTCCAAAGCAATGCAATTCAGGCACATTTGAGAGCATAACCATCTACCATTAGGTATGCTCTCTTGTTCAGAAGAACCAGCTACACAGAATCACCTGGTCTGGCCACTAACTTCAACCTCAAACTGTTTTCGCTTACGGCTTATCACCAGGAGGGCAGAGCAGCAATTAGATTTTCCCTTCCACCAGCCAGTTTTAATATATTCCACTTCAAAGTCTACAATAACTGCACTTCAGAGTGTCAGGAAATGAAAACTCCTGTTTCCATTTGATATTTCAGAAGGACCTCAAGGGGAGAAAACCAAGTCATCCCGACAGGAGTTTTGCCAATATGTAATTACTGGACTCCCTACTTACTAATGTACATGAAGGATCAATATAAACTTCCTGTCACTCAGTTAAATACAACACAGTCTTACTGCAGGCTGGAATACAGGACCAATGCTGACTTAAAAAATAAAATGATAAAATAAAAATTTAAAAATGGGAGTGTGGGGTGTTTGCTTATGAGCTACAAGATTCGTTTCTTACGTTGTATAATTCTGCTTTCCAAACACTAAGCTAGCCTTGATTTTGTTACTGGGACTACTAGATCTTCCTAGGCATTTAAAATAATATCAGAAATCTATAGAGCAAGTTCACATAGATCATAGGAACCATAAAATTAAAAGACTGATAAAACAGCATAGAAAAATGTGGTGAAGTACATTACAAAGGAATGCTGCATGAATCTAGCTCTGTATAGAAGTTGTCATACTATTATGAGAAAAACTGTAAGGCACAAATGAGAGGGAGGGAGTAGATACAACTAGGAGTACTATACAGAAAAAGAAAGATCTGAAAAGGGAAACAACAGCTACCTACACCTCAGCCAGGCAAAAGCTACAAGAAAGCAATGTGGAATCCAAAGGATTTACATGGGGGAAGGATTGAAAATAAGTATTATTTGCATTACTAAAGAAGAGTATTCTGATGAGCACTAACATGCTGAACCGAGGAAATGGGAAGTTTCAGCAGGACATCTAGAAATCTAGCATTTGAAAAAGAAACCATGAATCCTGGAAGAGTTTCAAAAAAGATGGACAACACACTGCAAGACACATGAACAAAACAATGCACCGTGGGTGAAGCAAGGTGACAAACGAGGCGGGAACACAGGCTCCTACCCAAGGCCAGCACCAACACAGATGCATACCACTGGTGTGAGCACACCACGTTCCAGTCGCACGTGTCTCAGCCCCAGCAGCAGCAGAGCTGCTTCCAGTAAGTCCAAGTGCTGGGACAAGGCCAAAAAAACTGAAGGCAACATTGCTGCTGCAGAGCTGGTGGCCAGCTGGAAGGTTTAAGTGTTTCAAGTCAGCATGCAGGGCAGCGCTTCTAGACCTTCTAGGCTGCTTCTCCCTTGCTGGGCCTCCATTTCTCCAGGATATGTAAGTTGATATCCTTCTGAAGAGGTAAACCATTTCAGTGATATATTGGATTGGGGAGGGGTAAAGAGGCAATTTTAGAAAAAAATTAATTATTAACAACACAATTTCATTTTTATTTCCAGTGCACATTTATAAGTGGTACCAACATGCTGTGTCAAGCGATACATTCTAATTTATGGTTCTACACACTTTATATTCCAGCTGCAGAATTAATTCCCTTGGAGTTCATCATACTAGTCCAGCTAATATTTTTAGATGGTTTTAGTCTGATTACACTATTTCATGTTACACTTGTGTTCTTCAAAACAATCAAAAGGTATTTGGAAGAGAAAGCTCTCGACACTGCTGACAAAACACACACAAGTAAGCTCAGTTCAACTCTGTAAAGCGTGGGTGTATTTTCTTATGCACAAGCTTCTTTGGTATGCAAGTCCTACAAAAGCTCTTATTATAAACTGCTTCTGAATTGCCCTAGGTTACAATTAAGCGATCCTCTTCCTTTCTCTCATCTCTGCAAACTGCTTTGCTACTGTGTAGTAAAGGTATTCAAAAACTACAACCTAACAGAAGACTATACTAACACTGACCTTGCTTCGTATGTAAATTATACTAAAAATAAATGAGAGAAAGCTAATGCTTAAAAAAATTCACATTTTAAAGCTCCACTTGCTTCTTCATAATAAGGCACCATTACATGGAAAATAACAGTATTCAGAAATGTAATAACAAAGACGCTAGAATCTATTTGTGGCCATTTTTTTGAGACTGCAGGAAGCAGCTTGGACAAGTATGATAGTACACACCTTCTTTACAGGATATTTAATTCTCAATCCAAGAAATTAACAATTAACCAGACTGCAAGGAATAAACTTGCATTACAGCCAGCTGCTATGCCATCCTGTCGTATTTTAATATTGCTTTCCTAGGGTATGGGAAATCACATAGAAAAGAAAGCATAATTTCCCTAATAAACATGAATCTAAGGTGATAGCAAGCACACCAATTACTTTGAAGTACACCTGGAAGGATTTTGAAAGCAAATTTAAAGTAAAAACAGTTGACATAGGCAGATCATTTGAAATACCAATCTAGAAAGCTCACTAAAAGCAAGTGCTTACATCTGGAAAATGCAATCAAAGTCTAAAGAGATTAGGCTGAGATGATGTAAAGTTAGAATATTACATGCAATAAGCTTGTTGCTGAAGGGCAGATTTGCTTCTTTTATATCCTTTACTGGAAAACAAAATAAAACTTATTTTAAACACTATTTTAAGGCAGCTTGATGATGTCAAACTGGAAGGAAATAACAGACATGGAGATTACTGTTCAGCCCCTGCTAAAACTAAGCAGTGACCAATATATTACACTGATCATCCATTTAGTTTTCATCATTCTTCACTCCTTCCAGTCATTCTTCTCTTATGCTAGTGTCAGCATCCTGGCTTCCTGTTCAGTGTCTGCACCAACTCCTCTAAGTCTAAGGGTCTGTCCAGACCAGAAAGCACAGCTTTTAGCAGCTGACAGCTCTGAGCTACCAAGTTCATCCAACCCAACATCTGCCAGTCCTCACTAATGGAAAAAGCAACTTGAGGCATGGCAGGTGTGGGCATCAGCCCAGAGGCTCCGGTAGGACTGTCCCAGGCACTATGCAGTGACAGAGGAGGGCTTACCCTTAGGGGAGCCCAACATGCTCACTTGATGGTGAGCAGCAGAGAACAATGTGTGCCACTGCTCCTGTCCAAGTATTTGTAGCTTTACCTTGAGTAGCCTATCTTCAAAATCCAAATCCTCTCACTTTCTTCCCTTTCTTATTATCAGTACGGAACTCCCCTGGGTGTCCAGAACAATTAAAGCCTCTCCTACTAATGACTCCCACCATTCTTCTGCCCTGCTTGGATGGCAGGAAATTAAAGGTGAGATACTACAAGACAACTGCAAACACATGAGGATAATGAAACCGGTCAGCAATCACAGCCTCATTCAGACACACAGCAGCCACTCAAATACTGATTGGTGACATTCACCCTCTTATCATCCATATTAGTAAAAAAATTCCTTCCACAAATAACCTTTTTTTTTTTCTTTTCTTTTTTGAGGGCTGCCTTAGATGAAAAACCCTAAGGCTACCTGGAACACGTGATGACAGGCAACCGATCCCAGAAATGACCCGGAGTCATCATCTTCACTCCTAAATATCTAACTTGATCTCTTTTACATAGGTACTTAATTACTTCAAAGTCTTCATAACTTTTTCCAATTAATAGAACAACCTCCAGCAAGAACTTTCAACAGTATCCAATTAATTCAATAATGCAAGACTCAAAGGTTGTCAGTCCTAGTCTACAACTAACTCCAACTGTATTCTTTAGTCACAGTCCAATTTTCATTTCAAGACAACCCTCTTGTTCGTGCTTGAAAAATGAAAAGAAAAAGATTGGCAATCATCTATCATCCACAAACCTTGGCTAAAGCTATTTATCTGGAGGGAAAACGAAGCTTCTCCGCAGCAACAGTAAGATCAAAGTCCATATCTTAAGTATCTCACAGTCTAAACCAAAAAAAGGAAGAGATATAAAATACATTGAAAGTTCAAGCTTTAAACACTTTCTTTTTGTTATAAATATAAATTAATACAGTACCTACACAATAATAGTTCATAAGGTAGGTGATAGGAATTTGGGTAGAAGTCTATTTTACTGAATAAGATACAAAATAGTTGAAAACCATATACAAATTAATCATGTTCCCAACACAAATGGTGACCCAAAGGCTGGCAGAGGAAATCTTTCAGAGGAAATGCTTGAGACAATAGTAGAAAAAAAAATACAAAAGTTAAGTGAAAATCAGCATGGAAGAGCTTGGAAGGAAGTGTGTTTAAGAAACGGAAATTGCTTTACAATATTTCTTTGCAGCCCAGAACAGAGGGGGAAAAAAAGGACATGAAAAATGAAATTAGGATAGACTCAAGAGTTTCAGCATTTCAGTTCTGCACTGATGTGATGCATTGTTCAGAAGAATGTATTCAGAGGAGCCTTGCAGGATTATAAAACTTGGGCCTTGAAAGATTTAGCTGACAAAACTCCGAGTGAAAAGCAACTGTGCTATCACAGATCACAAAGGCATAGCAGTTCGTTTAAGTGAATGAAAACAACATCTGCTGTATGATTTCACTACCATAGTGCATTTCTCTGCTGCTTTGCAAGGCATTGACACAATTCAATTGAACTGATTCTTAGAGAGACACTGTGCTCACCAGTAGCACAAACCAGCAATGATCCTCTGGTTTTTGCTCTGCTACATCTAAAGAAAGCCCTGAACTTCCACACTGCTGCTGCTAGCAGCCACTTATGGAGATGGCATTAAACTGGTACAAACAGAAGTGCATTGCCAACCTTTTTTCTACATTTTTGCTACTAAATTGAAAAAAAATAAAGCAAAAAGTTTTGTTTCTCTGATTTTCCAGGCAGTTTAGTCATACACTGGGGTCAGCACATTGTGTATAGTTTATTCTTTCTGCTTATACAGCTCATTTTCAAAACTGTGAAAAAGACCTGCAAAAAAATAAAATAAAAATAATAAAAAAAAAGACATCAGTTTTCATTCATGAACAAAATATTACCTGGAGCAACTCTGAGTTTATATATTTGTGGGTTTTTTCTTAAGTCTGTAAGATTTAAAATCTAAAAATAAAAAACCCAAACATCTGTATCCCGTGGAAGGAATGCAGGAATATCAGTAGAAATACACCCTGCAGCTGCATGCAATAACCCCCAGAACAGCTTGGTTGCTGCAATCTGGGGTCACCACCAGACCTGGAAGTCTCTGGCAGGAGAGTAGCACTACAAACTCCCTCCAAGAACAATCAAATCTGTGATGAGACTCACACAAACGTGAACAGGTTTGCTGTGCAAGAAAGGGTAAGTACTTGTAGACGAAAAATACACTCATTTTACCTAGAAGAAATGAAAACTCCTCTCTATGATAACAAAATCAGTTCATCAGTTCTGTTGGTCATTTTAGCTTCCTGTTGCAGATGAATTTGATTTCAGACCAAGCCAGATCTGCAGATCCTCTTTCTCAAAGACATACAAGTAACTTTTCAGTTACCCTGGGTTTCCTCAATGAAGCTTAAAATACCCATTTGAAGGGATCACAATAGCATGCTTTCCAGTCAGGAAGCAGGTTTTTGCCTGAACAAACAACAAAAAATGGTGTTGACCAGGCAAGTTGAAGGAGGAGATGTCATTTGTCCATCAGGTTAACACTGAAATATCTCTGTCCCAAGACTGAAAGTGTCCAGACTAATTTTAATTCTCAGTGCTCTAAAGGCCTTCTTTGAGCTAATACTGTAACTGTTTCCCAGATGCTGATTCTTGTTCAAATGAAAATCCTTATGCAACTGGAATTAGCAATTACTAAAAATCCACCCCACAGAGTAGTGGTATCATGAGCTCACTGCAAATAATGAGCTCATTAAGGCACTATATAAATCAAGAGCTTCTAGGGTCATGTCTCATGACCATTAAGTTGATGCCTTGAAATCCTACTACTTGGAATACATATAAAATTCATACCAACATCATACAAAACATACAGATGTTCAGCTCACCCCTAACATCACATCTTTTTCCTAATTCTGCTTGTCTGCTTTGCCCCCTGAAGAAGTCTAAATCTTGCCTTCTTAAATATGAAAGTCAAGTCTCAAACTGACATCCTGAACCTTGCCCAGCTTAATCAGGCCACACTCTTGTCCCCTTCTCCAGTTCCTCTGGTTAGAGAGGAGACTCACAGTATTACTTGGACTTTGCTAAGGGGAAATATCTTCCTGTTCACAAAGCCAGCCAGAGATCCTTTAAGAGACACACACACTCTGCACATACCATTTCAGGGTCACTCCAAGGACACTGCATTCAGAAAACATGTCCAAAGGAACAAAGAAACAATGTAAAATCAAATACAAGAAACTAAAGCCCCAGGACACAGCTGGGAAATAGACATGCTGCTGGACACTAATCTGAAATTTGAAATAAAGTTTGGAATTTCCTTCAGGAAAGCACTGCAATGTGCAGGACAGATTGAGTCACCAGCTGCTGGAGAGGCAAAGAACTGAAGAGTTCCTGTAAGGCTGAGGAAGGGGCACAAAGGGTGTAATCTCTCCACCAAGACTGACAGAGAGAGCAACTTCTGCCCCCCTAACTCCAGACACACTGAAGTACATACTCTGCCAGAGGATGATGGACCCGACTGTAAAGGAGATAATGATCCTGGAGATGCTGACTGCAATGATCATTTAGAAATATCAGTTTTGCAGTCACTGGTCACAGTGCACATGCAGCATATTTCTTGAAGGAAACTAGTTTTTAGAAACAGGAAAAAAACCATGGTTAGACACTCCATTTTTTTGAGCTAGCGCAAAAGCTCTGAAAATTTATAGTTGCATTTTCAAGTACAAAGAAAGGCCTGTACCTGCAGCCTTAAATCTAAACAGTACCCAGCAAAATCACTAAGCCTCTACCCAGAGCTTGCCTATATGGGCATATTCAAATCAATTAATGGTAAATGATTGACACTGAAGCAGTGTTGCTCTGGGGTTTTTGTTATTGCAGTCTTCTCTAGAATTTCTCTTTTCCTGACACATTCTTTTGCTCTTTGTAGCACTTCCACAGAGACAGAATAACCAAGCACCTTTAATTCATGCAGCAGCTGAGCTTCTCTGCTAATGGATGGAAGAATGAGTGTAATTAATGAGGCAGGTGCAAAGAGCCCCCCAGCTAGAAGGCAATCTAAGGCAGGTAGCTTTGCCCTGATAACCAATTGCAAGTGGGTTCTCTTCTAGCATTATTATATCATGTTTTCATACACATTTGGAATTAAAAGAACTCTTTGGATTTTATTAACTTTTCATGAGCCACAAACTTGTCCATGATCCTCTTGAGGTAGTCAGAGAAACAGCCAAGTGTGTGAGCACTTGCATGTGTTGCATGATAAAACAATCATAGACTGCTGAGCTGTTGGGACTGGAGACAATTCCCAGACTTCCTTTGAACATTTTTGCATCGATAATGAAATATTTATTCTTTTTTTTTTTTTTAAATCTTTCCCACTTATCTGTGAAACGCACCAGCAAATATAGAAAATGCATTACATAAATAGCAGTCTCACACACACAAGACACAACAAACCCCAGACTGAAGACTTTTTGTCTTTCAATTATGACAAAAGTTTTTAATCTGTGACTAAAAGCTCATTAAAAGTAACTTAAAAGTCATCAGTGTTCATTTCCAATAATTTATTTTACATGAATCATCCTGTTTCTAGGTACAAATTTATATTCTGCAAGTTCATATAATGCAATTCATAAACCTGCCTCAGTTTGCACATAAGAAAAATTAAATAGTACAAATGTCACTGCTCTGTTACCAATTGGAGTGGCAGATGTCCAACTGCCAGCTGTACAAGTATTGAATATGAAGCACTAATTATAGAGTAATCAAGTGCTTTGTTAAATCATATTTAAGAATTTTATTGTCGCTTAATAACTACACACATATTAGTAGATAAACACACATGTGGGCCATTAGCACAGCATCTGACAGGTTTTAAGCATATCCATAACATGATGGATAAATAAGAACTGATGATTGGAGAAATCAACTTTCCAAGAGCCTTTGACCCCATCTTTCAATGAAGGCTGGTGGGAAAACTGAAAATTAAGCTGTCAAGAGATAAAAGGTAGAGTTGCATCATGGGCGAAAGATGAAAAGCAAGGAAAAATTAAAAATAATATAAGTCATTAGTGGTGGCAAAATGCACCAAAACAGTGTGACAAGACTATCTTTAGGCTTAAGCCAAGAATGTACATTACAGCCTAGGAAAGGAAATAAATTAATGCAACCGTATTTGCCATGGATTCAAAATCAGATAGAAAGAAATTAAAAAAATATGTCAGCAGAGACCATTTGGCTTATGATTTTGCTTCTGCTATACTATTCTTTGGAGAAAGGAACCCCTCTTTCCACTTCTTTTTGTCTGCATCACAAAAAGCCAGCTAGAAGTGTTCATCCTAAAATGCACTGCACAGCTGAGCACTGTTCTGCACACTCCACTTGACTTTACACTCACCATCAATTAGTTTAATGCTTCTTTTGCCTTCTTGCTTGCAGTGCCCCCTCAGTTGAGGGAGCTCCCTCAAGAAGCCAGATAAATTTCCAGAGGAAAGTTGTGATGTGGTTTCCTCCAATGAGGTCATTAAATTTACACACTCAAATCCCTTTCAGTCTTAAAGTCTACAGGCCTGTGACATTGTCTCCTGTTAAACCACTCTTTAGAACTCATCTGTGTCATGTCATCTTTAAATTGCTCCATTTCAGCCAGGCAGTTGGGCAGATCACACCCAATTAAACTTGATGATGTGTCCTTCATCTGCCACTTTATCATTGAAAGAAGAGGCAGAGTTCTTCAAGGCAGACAGTTGGCTTTATTTTAGTTTTCTTACTCTCACATAGACAGTACCTAGCCCAACAGTCTCTGGCTGCTTTCCAAAGCCTCTGGCATAAGGGCAAAATGCAACAGGACGCCCATGAGGAACAAGTGGCAATCCATACATGGCAGTACAAATTCAACATTAATGACATTATTTTGAGTTTAAGCAAAATCTGCAGGTTTTTATGTTTAAGCAATGATCTCCATGGAAAATAGAGATCTGTGCGTCTTTGGCAGCTGTCTTCTCGAGCGATGCCTAAAAAGAAACAACAGTATTTTTGTGTCACTGTTCACAATGTAGAGAATGCTTGGACTTCACTCCATGCCATCCATGATGGGAGATAATGAGACATTTCACACTGAACAACACAAGTAACAAGTAACAGTGATCTTATCTCTATCTCTTGTCTGAAGCAAAAATCAGGTGGCTTTAAAGAAGCAGAACAAAAATAGCTAGAAATATGGGTAGACATGAGTGGGGTTTTTTTCCCTAAGAGTCCCATAAGGAAATCCCAGTTACAAGAAGTCACTTACCAGATCTCTAATGAAAACAAAAACTAATGGATTTAACTCTGGTAATGATAAGAATAATAATTGTAAAAAAAATATTGTCTTATACAAAGATATCAGAACATGTTAAGACAAGACCAGAAGCCAAGACAGAAACCATTTCACCAATTCCTTGAGAAGCCTGAAGCAATGTTCTAGATGCTTGCTGCTGTAAATGCCAGCATAAGGATACACTATCTCTAAACCAGTCATGTTGTAGATCATGGATATTACTCATGGACAGTGATAGCTCAAAGCAACATAACTGGAAACATGACTCAAGTTTGATCCAAACTGGAACACAGCATTCTGTTGATAACAACAACAAATTCGCCCCCGTGATTCTCCTGACTGAGAATTATAAGCCCTCATGTACCACACAGGGCTCCTTTGAATCTAAAATATTTGTTTGAATTGGTACTACTCTACATGCTATCAGCAAAAGGAATATGTGAAGATTAGTTATATTCACTCATCATGTTCTACAAGAGAAACTCTTCTTACAGGGATGACTGAATGCAAGAAGGGTAAGGCTCCTGTCATAGACATTCACATCAAAAGAGACCCCCAAAACTCATTGCTACGTGGGCTAAACTGGCCTGAAATATCAACCCTGCTAAAATAAGGAGTAAGCTGTAATTTTGAGTGATAAGTGTTAAAAACCAGAACTTATATTTGCCCTTTTTCTATTTGCTTATGTGGGAGGATGGTAGGTTTATCCTCTACTATTTTTCTTAATCAAGTGTACAAAAGTTTGGATAATTCAGCTTTCAAGTACTGGGTCCTGGAAAAGTTCAGTTTTAAAGAAGGAAAAAAAAAAATCATGTCTACGACTTGCCCTTCAGCTCACAGGAGTCAATCAATGAGAAACCCTGAAAAAGGGATTACTACACCATACAATAGGTTTGATCAGTGAGGGATACAAGACTCATTTTAAAGCTTAACAGAGTTAAGGTGGCAAAACAATTCTTTTCAAATGATTTTCCATTTCAATTGGTTTAATATTCTACAGACAGATGTAGAGCAGTTAGTCATCCATCTCCACAGGGGAGAAAAACTGACTAGGTACAGACTCAGCAAGGCAAGAAAAAGCGTTTTTCATTATTAAAAAAAATGAACTTTTGAATACATGTCGTTGTGTTTGGGATACATCAGCAAATATGAAGTGGTACACCACCACCTTACCTCACTTCTACATCTCTCACTACATACTATTGATAAGCTGCCATCATTTTCACTAGTTCTTTAAGGAGTGAATGGCAACAAACTGCATGTGGGCTTTTGGAACACAATGTAGCAATTTTGTACTAAAAGTAGCACGTTAATACCAAATTGCTAAATGGCACAAAAATGTAATTTGCACAACAAGCTAGCCGCTTGGTTCTTCAGTCTGCAACCTATTTGGTTTGGACTTGCCAGTATTCTTCAACCTTTGCGCCTTCAAAGTTCCTTATAAATTATTAATAACAAACACTTAATGCAAAAATTTTTATATACAATCAGCTTTACTTGAGTGGTACCAAGTCAGAAACTGATTTTCACTCTTCTGCAAGGTAAAACTTCAAATAATATCTCCACAACACCTATTGCCTCAGACCCTGAAAGCACTGTTACAGGACCACAGCTGAAGAAAATCTAGCCCATCTTGGCATCTGGACTGAAATTAGCTGCTGTTAAGCTAACCCCACACCACAGCAGGCTTACTTACTGTTTTGCATTGTAAACTTAGATCATTTAAATGCTTTATCTTACAGCACAGCCCTTGTACACATTTTTTTTCAGTGCAACTGACGAACAAAACGTGGTCCCAAACACCAAAACCATAAGGAGGGACCAGATCTTGTATAATTACTCCCTTTTTCTTCAGAACACAAGCCTTTCTGCCTCCCATTACTCTCATCCTCCTCTTCCTTCTCCTGAATAATCCAAAAGTAGACAAAAAGTATCAGTTAACAAGGCCAACAATGCAGGGATTATTTAAAAAATTTACATGCTAGTCAAATTTATTTTTACATTAGTGAAGCAACAGAACTTCCTCTTCCCTATGAGAATTATCTCACCAATTATGCTTGACAACAAGGAAGACACAAAAATACACACTCTGGAAAAGCCTAATTCTATTTAAACTTCTAAGTTTGTCCCTTTTTAAGAGTATTTAATTTTGTTTCCTTTTCAGCCTGCCTGCCTCTTCTCAGCCATAAATCTACACACCAACTTCCTTTCTCCTCCAAGCTTCTAAGCTGCTTATCCTGCCATTGTTCATTTCAGATCCTGTTCTCCTTCCTATTCCTACACTCTGAAGCCTCTTTCACAATTATTCATTTTGGATCCTCACCCATGTCAGTATTTGCAACCAGGAGTCACAGCTTGGCACAGATATCCAGAACCCTCCATCTTCTGCATGCCAAGCTCTTCCAAAGTGCTGCTGAAGCATCCCAGCTATGTGAAAGGCCTCTGCAGATTGCCCACTTCAAGCACTTCAGGGTAGGTGAGCCTGGTCACTTGAGCACCCAGGGCACTAACACTTCAAAGGCAGTCACCTACTTTATACGTGTGAAAATGTTTTTGTAGTACAGGGCGTCTGCCGGGCAGCAGCACTTAATTATAACTACTACACCCTTTAAAGTCACTGCCCAGGATACAAAAATATTTAGTTTTTCAACAAAACCTCAGTGACATAGGGCTTGATCTTTTATCATCTGCAAGACACTCCTTTCTCAAGCACCTGACGGATGACCCTGTAGTTGAAGCCCCTTCTTTCTTTCCCTAAAACATGCTAAATCCTGACTGTTTCTGAATAACAAAGTTTTGAGGTCAAACCAATGGCCTGCTCTCTTGCCAGTGCTCTGAGCTATCCTAAAAGACAACCACGGGCAACAGAGCGACCCTTCAAGCCTCGCCTAACTCCCACCACCTGCAGCAGAGCCACCTGATTGATGATGGTCATCACGAGGCACCACAGCTGGGGGAAGGATGAAGACCTATCTTGCATAGGAAGATACCTTTTCTCCCCCTGAGCAGTTCCACTTGGTTTGGCTATCCAGGCTGGGCAGATGGTTCCACCTCAAGGGGAGCAGAGCAGCAGACCCGTGCGGCTTCATGGCATGGCACCCCAAGCACGACTCTAGCGAAAACCCCTTTCTTCACCTGTGCCCGTGGTGCCACACAACCAGCCCGGCTCCCGTGACAACCCCAGGACCCACCTCACGGGCCATCCCACCGCAGCCACCCCCGCAGGCCCTCGGCACCCCCGCTCCAGCCCTGCCGCCCCTGTGGACACAGGCCGAAGGGACGGGGGCACAAACAACACGCTGGGGAGAGAGGGGCTGCACCACCCCGTGCTTCCGACACGGATTTGTGGGGGAAGGCGGTAGAAAACACGCATTTCCCACCCACCAGCCTTGCCTGAGGGGCAGCAGCACCGTGTCCCCGCAGGAAAGAGGGGCCAAGGAGGAGGAGGGATTCCCCCCGCCGCGGGGAGAGCGCGAAGGACTGCGAGAGGGAGAGGGAGGCGGCGGTGGGACCGCGGCCCCCGGGGCCGGGGCAGGAACCGGGGCCGGAGCGGCCACTCACAGAACTCGGCGATGTAGTAAGAGACGGCGTAGTTCTCCTCGCACCACTCCAGGGTGGAGGTCGGCGGACCCCAGTAACCCTCTCGGTCGGCGGCCGGAGCCATTGCGGCGGCCGCTCCAGGCTACAGCGGAGCCAGGGCACTGGGGAGGCGGAGGGAGAAGGGCGCCGGGCCCGGAGCGCAGCGGCGGGAGGGCGGGC
>WAAE01007462.1:28283-58012 GCA_013400495.1 Nicator chloris
GGCGGGGCGGGGCGGAGCCGAGCCGCGGTCGCCATGGGGACGAGCTGCGGCCTGTCGGGCGGAGCAGACGGGGACGGAGAAACACGTTGTAGTGAAAAACGTGGATGTGGGGAATGTCTGTGGGGAAACACCGGCGCGGGGAATGCTTGGCTTTCAGGGAACCCGCGCGATGCTGCCATGAGGATGAGGCGGGACGTGCAATATCACGGCACTCTCCTCACCCGCTTTTCAAGCCGATCTGGGAGCAGTGAGAAGGTTTCTTCCCTCAGCTTTCCACTCTGGTTTTCCTCATAGACTTCATGGAGGGTTTGTAAGGCGAGTGAGGCAGCGTGCTGCCTCCACGTTGTTGAAGCACAGCTTCACAGCATGGTAGAATGACTTGGGTTGGAAGGGACCTTAAGGACCATCCAGCTCCAACCCCCTGCCATGGACAGGGACACCTCCCATTAGACCAGGTTGCTCAAAGCCCCGTCCAGCGTGGCCTTTAACACTGCCAGGGATGGGGCACCCACAGCTTCTCTGGGCAACTGTGCCAGTACCTCATCACCTTCACATTGAAGAATTTCTTCCTGAAGGCGATGAAGAGGCAAATGTTCCTTATACTCGTGGGCTGGGAAAAGGAAGGAGTTTTTTTATAGCACTGCCTACTAAACTGGGATTTTCCTATCCTCTGATGCCTTATTTAGTTTCCTCAATGCTTACTATGCGTACTATACTTACACCCATAATATGCAAAGTGCTTCTCAAGCAGAGTTGGTATCCAGAGGCAAGTACAATCTAAAAATGGAAAGACTTGAGGCACAAGGGAAAAGAATAACGTGTACCAGTAAAGGCCTGGTGATACTGTGTGTTTTGTGTTTCAGAAGGCAATCCAAAGACTTGAAGAGAAACTTCGGGTGGACCTTGGGGGCTGTACACAGTGCTTACACCCTGCTGGCCCGCAGAATTTATTATACCTGCATATAAACACACAGACTTCTTTTTCTACATATTATTTCTTCTCACCTTTCCCTCTGTAAGCTGAGAAATGTCAGTCTAAACACAGACCTTTCCTACTGTAAATACTGCTGTTTCAGACTGTATACATCTATCTTGAAGACTATCTTGCCTTCTGAAGTTCAGTTTGTATATAATTGCTTCTAGCATCAGGTAGAGATGTATTTAACATATATCACTACTTTTCATCTTGCTATATAGCACTTTAATAAATTTTATTTTAGTGATGGCCATGACAATACACCTAAACTGTCAAAACATCATCAAAATCCCTGTAGATTTTTATATGCAGACCTGTCTTCCTATATGTTTCAGACCTAGATTACTTCCACAAATTTAGACTTTCAAGATTGGGGTCTGGAAGAGTACCAGAGTGATCAAGATGCATAAAACTGGCTGTAAACAATGAGGAGGATTCTGGTCTGCTTGATGCACTTTAGCTTTTCAGACTTTGAAGGTTCAGTTTGTATAATAATGAAGTTTGTAGGGCTCTGATTTTGGTTTTCATGAGAAACCATTTTAATATTAGAAGTTCTTGACAAAAAATAATTTAAAATTTGAAATTTCTGTTGTTCAGAAACTAAGGAGAGAACTATGAATTATTTTAAACATTAACTAATAGTTAAATATTAGATAATAAATATTTACTTGCCAGGAGCAAAAATGGCAAAAATGTGGAAAAATGTAGGCAATTTTTATAATATAGAATTACAGTTGGCTTTAAATAAATAATTTAAAATATTGGTCCTTGTTTCTTTTCTCATCACGTGCATGCTGGCCATGAGAAGATTTGCCACCACACTAGAAAAATAAGCCAGACATGAAACTAGGTTTAAAACTGGGCAAAATGAATTAATGAAGGGTTTTGTGTGGTAGATACCAATAATGTAGGTTGTCATCCATCCTGATTTCCGCAGAAATATGTGAACAATTCATAGCTAGGCCTTAATTTCAATCACTAGGGAATTTTTATTTATTTGGTATATGCCTGGAGTATTCTCCATCACAATATGCATTTACTTCTGACTTGTTCTGTGGCTTGGCTCTCTGCTTTTGTAGTATGACAAAACTTTCAGTCACTGCACTCGGAAGGATAGTATTGAAGAGGCAGTCTCAAACTATTATAATAGATGCTTTTTTTCCTCCTGAAAATATTTTGTAGAGGTAAACTTGACTTCCACAAAACCGACTTTGACAGCTTCAGCTGTTACAAGAATACAAATTAAAATCAGCAGTTTTCCTCTGTAACCTTGAGCTATGCCTTGTTCTGTCTATTACTGCACTTGATATAATATGACAGCCTGAAGTTCTTTGCATCTAAATGTGGTCTGTCTGATTAAAGAATCAAACCTATCTCTGTCCAGGCATTTGGTTTTCTTTGTCTCATCTGTACAACCTTTGGAGGCAATGTCTTGTTTCTGAAATAGCAAAGCCCAAACAGAGCTACTGAAATGCTTATTTTCAGTATTACTAAAAATGTGCTTGTCATGCCGATGGAGTAGTTTCCTGTGGCCTCAGGTTGCCTGTGGCAAAGGATCCTCTTTCCACAGAGTGTAATGTTGCCCTGAAACCTTATGGCTTAACTGATCAGTGAGTAATTGAATCATGTCAGTTTACACCACTAGAGGGATATGTCCTGTCACTTTAGTGTGTGGATCCAGTAGTATTTTGCTTGGGAATGGGAAAGAACTGCTGTTCAAGAATGGCATGTGTTCAGCTCCTTGTGATCAGGTAAATTCAGGGAATGAGCCCTAAGGAACACTTTTATCTCTCTCTGCTCTGTGCAAATACTATATCATGGCTTGTGCTGCTGGTTGTTTTATTTGTGCATAAAATGAGACCTAATAAGCAGATTGTTTAGAACTCGTTATGGAGACATATGTTTGGGAAGATTGTACTTATTCCCTCTCCTCAGTGTTTGTGTGTAAAGAGGAAGATAAAACTGATATAAAATCTTGAAGATGTTTTCATTGCTTGGTTCTCATAATGTTAAAATAAAGATATCAATCACAAAAATTAAACTGAATTTTGTCCTATATGTTGCCTCTTCAAATTTTACAGGTAATTATCCCAGAATGGTTTGGGTTGGAAGGGATCTTAAGGATCCTCTAGTTCCAATCCCCCACCCCCACTGTAGGCAGGGACACCTTCTAAAAGACCAAGCTGCTCAAAGGCTTGAACAATTCCAGGGATGAACATCCTCAGTTTAACTGGACAACCTGTTCCAGTGCCTCAGCACCCTCACATAAAAGAATTTCTTCCTAGTATCTAACCTGAGTCTGCCTTCTGCCGGTTCAAAACCATTTTGCCTTGTCCTAGGACTCCATGCCCTTGTCAAAAGTCCCTCTCCAGCTCTCTTGGAGCCCCTTTATGTACAGGAAGGAGCATTAAATCTCCCTGGAGCCTTCTCCAGGCTGAACAATCCCAACTCTCTCAACCTGTGTCCACAGAAGAGGTGCTCCAGCCCTCTAAGCATCTTATGAACTTGTCCCTCTTCTAAGGCCTTTTTTATTGGGTCGTAGCATTTACACCATCTTCGGTGTGGGATCCTGAGTTGTGACTCTCAGCTCTAAAGCCTTACTTTCCGTGATAAGGTTGGTTTCTAAATACTGCAGCTCCAAATATCATTATTGGCAGCTTTCTGAATTGCCTAGTCTGTACTGGTTACAGGAAAAGGGCATCAACACCTCCTGATTCTGCAGGCCCAATCCTGTGTAACATGTAATTTATCCCATTGATTTATATGCAAATATCATGAGTAAGATGCTAAAAGTAGGATTATAAGAGGTTGAATCAGACTCTGTAATGTGCCCTGAAGTTTGAGGACTCTTTATGAGCACTGGTGCTGAGATGATGATAATTACACCTGGAGTAATATAATGGTAAGTTATTGGCACCTGAATGAGTGAAAAAGAGAAGTTGTTTCCTGACATGAAGAAAGATCTGATCCAAGAAACTTTAATGGACTTTAACAGATCTGATTGCCTGCTCATTGCTAGGTAAAGCATAAATGCCTGTGCTGGAGTTAAATAGAGTCAGGCATTTGTAAATTATCATCAAGAGTATTCATATCCTAGAGCCATATAAATATTCATAATTTCCCCAGTGTAATATGGCTGTTCTTAGTCATATTCTCAAGGCTATTGTTGCATTTTGGCAACTGATTGTGGTGGTGAATGACAGCATCATGGACTGCAGCCCTGTGGATGCTGTGAGCACCCAGCACTGATGGGCTCAGCTATGAATACAACCACCTGAATAGTGTTATAAAGGATTGATGGAAACAGGGGCTCCTGAGTGCAGATATTTAGGGAAGGAGGTGTGACTTGCCAAGGGCAGAATATTCCCTCACTCAGAGGACAATTCAGTCCTACAAATGATCCTCAAAGCAGATTTTAGGGAGGTATTTTCTCCTCTCCACTCTTTTTCGGCAAAAGCCTGTCTGCTCAGGTCTGTCAAGATGTATCCTAAACCCTTTAAAAGCAAAAGCTGAAGCAAGTGATACCATCCACAGCAGGCCCTATTTTCCCAAAATAAGGATGTGTGCTTTCTTGTAGCAGTGGATTAAGCTGAAGCTTTTCTGCATCTGGGGGTTACTGCTCTGCAAGCACACAGCCTGCGTAGGTGTCTCCTAGCACCTGCAGCTTTCAACCCATTGTACTAATATGAGCTAAAATTCATGTCACTTTGCACTAATTTTCAGGGTTGAAATTGGTAAGGGAGGAGATAAACCTGCTGTTCATCCATTCCCAAAGGAGAAGCACTTGATACAGGGAGAATTGTAGAGGAAGAGTTCTTCCCCACTTATCAGAGCTTAATTCACCCTTATACGTGAGTCAGAGCCCTTACCAGCTGCAAAATGTCTATGATAAATGTACACTGGTTTAAGCTGAAACATCAAATGAAAATCTATCAAGGGGAGGAGACTTTTCAAAAGCACAAATGGCATGTGCCTCAATCTCATTGATTCTCAAAGGAGTCTGGGAATTGGTTTGCCTTTGTGCTTTGGAATTCTTCTTGTGCTTTAAAATAGCAAAAGCAAATGCCATAACAGTTAATTGTTTACACTTGTAAACAACTTTTTTTTTAGGAAAAAACATAGCAAGCTGTCTTTTCCTGCCTGCTAACTAACATGCACAGATCTCAAAATGAAGAGACTCACACAAAGTTTGTCACAATATTTAAGAGTGTTAATTTCAGTTTGAGTCCTGCTTTACAGGCTCTGTTCACTTTCTTAAATGCTGGCATCTTGTGTCATTGGAGGTTCTTTCAGAGCAACAGCTGAAGGCCAGGCCAGATGCCCTGGGATCACTGGAACTTCTCTACATCCAGTGTTGTATCCCATATGGTGCTCAGGTGCTTTGTCTCCAAGGACACTAAATGTCTATGATTTTATGAACTGAATTAAGCTTAGATGTCTGGCTTTTTGGCTGGATGAGGTTAGGTAAGGTCATGAATCCCAGGTCCTAACTCTCTCCTGAAAAAGGACTCTGCTTTGTTTTGAGGCAGAAAACTCAAAGTGAAGCTCCTGTTAGGTTTTCTGTACTCACAGCATCCATGGAAGGTGCATACCTAATTGGCACTTGGACTTGCTTTGACCTCAGATGGCTGGAATTGAGGCATTTAAGGAAAGCAATCTCACTTAGAATCATAGAATCATGGAATCATTAAGGTTGGAAAAAACCCCTAAGATTGCTGAGTCCAACTATTAATCTTCCACCACAATGCTCACCACTAAACCATGTCCCGCAGTGCCACATCCACAGGTTTTTTGAACACTTCCAGAGATGGTGATTCCACGACTTCCCTGGGCAGCCTGTTGCTTCTGTATATTATACCATTCATTGGAGTCACCTGTCCTTAGGACCAATTATGAATTCCCTATTTGAAATCTGGGAGCAAAGATATCCTGGAGGATGAGAGCCATGAAACATGGGCTGTCTACAGTGCTTGAACAGGCAGCACTGAGTCCATTTGGGATGCAAAATGACAGTAGCACTTTTTGGATGGTAAGAACAGAAGCAGTGTTCCTCTCTTTTTGTTCCTATCCTATCTCCCTTCCCATGAACGGAGACAAGAAGGAGTATGGAGGAGAACACATCACTAGTTCTCTCTTGAAATCAGCTCCTTTTGGGGAATAGAATGGAGGGCACTGGCAGCTTGCAGTTAGGGTAAGAATCTATATATAGTATCATGATATTGCTGTGGCACAGAGGTAAGAGGGCTGTTTTCCAGCAAACATGTTTTCAACCCTGCAGGAAATATTTTGGAATGTTCATGATTTATGTGACTTGGCAGTGTTCAAAGCCATTGGGTGGATTAGGCAGGAATTTCCTGGTGGTAGTGGCTACCTTGTGCAGGCAGGTGGCCATCAGTAGCAAGCTTTGGGGTGTCAGCATCAGTTTGCTAACCTGTCCTGCCAAGGCTATCCAAGCTGAGGCCTTCTCCCATCTACATTCATACTGCTAAAGTTTCTGGTATCACTGATTTCAGGTGAAAACTCCTGGTGTGTATCTGTCCTTGGCAGTCATACCAATTTGAGTGTATGAACACAGAATCATAGACTCATAGAATCATGGAATGGTTACGGTTGGAAGGACCTTAAAGATCATCTCGTTCCAACACCCCTGCCACAGGGGTCACAGTGGTCACCTTCTACTAGACCAGATTTCTCAACGCCCACTCCATAATGGCCTTGAACACTTCCAGGGATGGGGCACCAACAGCTTCTCTGGGAAACCTGTTCCAGTGCCTCACCACTCTCACATTAAAGAATTTCTTCTTACTATCCATTTAAGCCTCCCCTCTTCCAGTTTAAAACCATCTCCCCTTGTTCTATCACTGCATGCCCCTGTAAAAAGTCCCTGCCCAGCTCTCTTGTGATCAACTGGAGATTGGTCAAGGACAGCTCAGTGACCACCTGCTGCAGGAATGGAAGTCCCAACGATAAAAGGGTTACTTAAGGCAAGTTTTGAAGGAAAAATATTGTCAAGAAGCAAGAAACTGGCTGGAAGACAGGCTAGTCTGGTCTGTGAGGGAGAAGGGCTGAAACTTTTTTATCCTAAAACAGCAGTAAGAATGGATTTGGAATAATTAGCTGCTGCTAGTGTTTCCCCTTTTCTTATAACTTTCAGTTGAAGGAAGAAAGCACCCATAAACCATTCATCACCTGTATTTTGTGTAATTAATCAGTTAGTGTCTGAACATGAAAGGTGATTTATCATACTCTATAAACCCTATCCATCCAATTGTGCACTGCTTGTCACTTGGTCTCATGGACAGCAAAAGCAATTCCTTATATTGCTAGTCTCAAAAAAATCTCTGGAACAAAAGGAGAAAACCACTAGGAACAAGCAAAATCTCAGTGGTAAGCAGATGCACATATATTAAAATGTCAAATGTTAAAAAAATAAAAAATCTGAAATATCTTCAATTGTACTGCAGCAACAGTGGGGAAGGCAGCTGCTATTATTTTCCTTGATCTCTAGGAAAATGGCATATTTACCCCAAGCATATGCAAATTTTTCTATTTAGCCTGGAAATGAAGCACATTCTGCTCATGTAATGTTATATTTCTTTCATTTACTGCAGGAAGGAGGAGGAAAGGAAAGATCAAGTCATTATTTACTTGACAAAATCCTTTGTTACTTTTCTGGGTATGAGTTAATTACCAGTGAGCTAATCAATTTACACCTCAGCCAAACTTTTTTCTTTTACAAGTCATTAATAAGAGAGGCTGCTCAGACAATTCAAACTTACTTTATTGACATAGCTTGGATATTTCAGACCTGTGAACTACAGGGGGATAAAAGGAAACACAAAGAAATACAATAGTATGTTTCCACTTCCCACTTTATTCTGGGGTGACTTGTGTCCCTCCATCTCCACAGCAGATTGTTGATGAGCTGCCTCAATAGGACAGCTCGTTACTAGACAGGGAAAGAAGGACATTGTATGGAACTTTTCTCCCAAGGACCCTACTTTATTGTGGCATCAGCTATCAAGAAGTGGAGCTGATGCCACAGAAGTGAGTCATAGAATCACAGACTGATTTAGGAAGGAAAAAACCTGTTAAGATCACCAAGCCCAACCACTAACCCAGTACTGCCAAGCCCATCAATAAACCATGTCCCTAAGTGCCACACCTGTATGTCTTTTAAATCCTTCCAGGGATGGTCACTCCATCACTTCCCTGTGATGGAACAGGGTAGCCTGTTCCAAAAATTGACAATCATTTTAGTGAAGAATTTTTTCCTGATATCCAATGTAAACTGGAGGAAAAGACCAACCTGACTGAACAGGAAGCTTTCATTGGAACTTTGGGAAAAAAACGAGTTTATGACCTTTGGAAGAAGGTGCAGGCTACTCAGGACAATTAGGTCATGTAGAAAGAAAATTAGAAAAGCGAAAGCTTAGCTGGAATTCAATCTGGCCACTGCTGTGAAAGATAATAAAAGGTGTTTTTGTAAACCCATTGACAACAAAAGGAGGGCCAAGGAAAATGTCCATTCTTTATTGGATGCAGGGAGGGATATTGTCACCAAGAATGAGGATAAGGCTGAGGTACACAGTACCTTCTTCATCTCAGTCTTTAACAGTGAGGCCAATTATCTTTAGGACAACTGGCCCCTGACCTGGTCAATAGGGACAGCGAGCAGAAGAGACCCCCAGTAACCCAGCAGAAAGGGTTGGGAAGAGTCCTGTTTAATACTTTTATTATTGTTCTTGATGAGGGGATCAAGGACATCCTTGGTAAGTTCACAGATGACACCAAACTGGGTGGGAGTTTTGATCTGCTGGAAGGCAGGAGGGCTCTGCAGAGGAATCTGGACAGGCTGGATCCAGGGCAAGTTGTGGGTCCTGCCCTTGGATCACAACAATCCCTGGCAGCGCTACAGGCTAGGGGCAGAGTGGCTGAAAAACTGCCCAGTGAAAAAGGACTTGGAGGTGCTGTTTGACAACCAGCTGGCTGAACAGGAGGCAGTGTGTGCCCAGGTGGCCAAGAAGACCAATGGCATCTTGGACTGTATCAGAAATAGTGTGGCCAGCAGGGCTAGGGCAGTGATTGTCCCCATGAACTTGTGCGCACCTCGGATCCTGAGTTCAGTCCTGAACCCTTCAGAACAAGACATTGAGATGCTGGAATATGTCCAGAAAAGGGCAACAAACCTTTGGTCTAGAGAGTGAGTCATGTGAGGAGTGGCTGAGGGTGCTGGGAGTGTCTAGTGAGGAGAAAAGGAGGTTCAGGGAAGACCTTATGCTCTCTACAACTACCTGAAAGAGGTTGTAGCCAGGTGGGGGTCAGCCCCTTCTCCCAGGCAGCTAGTGACAGGACAAGAGGACATGGCCTTAACCTGTGCCAGAGGAGGTTCATTTTGGACATCAGGAAGAATTTCTTCACTGAAAGGGTTGTCAAGCATTGGAATGGGCTGCCCAGGTTATATGGTTGAGTTACCATCCCTGGGAGTGTTCAAGAAACCACAGGATGTGGCACACAGTGCTGTGGTTTAGTGGCTATGGTGATGTTTGGTCAAAGGTTGGACTCGATGATCCTGGAGGTCTTTTCCAACCTAAATGTTTTTTTGATTCTATAACAGACCAAAACTCATAGGTGTGTCACATCAAAATTTCAGGTAAGAGTGGATCCATCATGACACACTTTTCTGAAAAGTTTCATCCAGAAATGTGACATAATAATTCAATTATGATGTGAATTACCTGATTATAACATATGAAGTTACATAATGGACACAAATCATATACTGAATTCTGCCTGTGTTAAAGCATTATGTCTGCAATGGTAAGTCAATATGATATGATACTGAATTCCTGTCCCAGACAACTTCTCCTCACACTGACAGCTGAGTGTGGCAGCTGTGGACAGTCTGAATCCCTCAGTGGTTGAGTTCAAATGCCACAGTAGGTGTGACCTAAATGTTAGGCAATACTTAGGTATGGTTTAAACTTGACCCAATATGCTTAACACAAACTGTAGAACACCCTCCATGAACACTGTGATTTCTGTGATCTATGTTAATATAGCTTTATAGCTTTCTGGGAGAAATTTGAGTGTGACTGTCTCAGGGAAATGGATACAGTGACTTCTTTGCAGGCTAGCCTTCAAAAGCCAAGTCTAGTCTCATCACCTGTAAAATAAGAAAAACACCCACAGAATAATCCCTGCTGGTTCTAGGACTGGCTTTTCTCTGGGACCATTGCTGAGCAAGGGTGGGGACTGAATTGGCTGCATCAGTTTTGCTACCCAAACCAGGTGCCCTGTTCACAAAGAGGTGCAACGGTCACAGGTTAGAGTAGTGCTGATGCTTGAATGAAAAAGGAATAAAATTCAGTGAGATTCCAGCACAGATTTGCTGGTCTCTCATGCCAGTCTTCCCAAAGAAAGCTGCAGTGCACTCAGAGGTCACTGTCGTGCATCTGCTCATTTGGTCAAAGGCTAAGGAGTGCTTCTGGGTGAATTTAATTGTTTTTTTTTTTTTTAATGCTGTCAAATCAAAGATGCTCTCTACTACCCAGAGCTCCTTATGTACCAGAGCCAACCAGAAATAGCTGAACACCTTCCTGCTTGTACTCGTTACTCCTGTACTTAAAGGGAGCATTTCTACCTACTGCTTCCATTCTCAGGAACTGTGCTATTCACATGACCGTCTCCAGTTTTGAAGGCAATGCTCTCTGAAGGCTTTGGAGGCCAGACTGCTAATCCCTTGAAAAGCAAGTGTATTTCTTGACAGTGTGATTGGTATTGGCCCATGGCCCTTAATAGCTTGGCCCTCTGACAGCTGGCAGTGATTTTCTGACGGCTGGAGCCCCATCACATGCCCCCTGACAGCAGCAGAATAATATTCTCATGCCTGCGATAACGGCAAATGTGTTTGGAAAGCTCATGAATAAAATTCCCTTCTCTGTCTCTTTTTGTAACTCTGATGTGCTTTTCTGTTGCCCAGTTTCTCCTTGTATTTTTTTTAACTCCCACTCCACGCATATTTTTCCCACTCTATTGTTATTCCTCACGTTATTGGAGGGGCTGGGACAGACACTTCTAATTTCTTCCCTTCCCAAGATTCAATGCTCCCAATTCTTTTGGTCACTGAGCAATATTCCCCAGATATTGTTGGCGGGAGGCTGAGTCCTGTGTGAAACTGCCATGCAGAGCCCCTCTTAGTTTACTCCTACCAGCTTCTAACAATGCCTGTTCCATCTTCCATCACCCTTGCTTGCCAGCTTTGCTGTTTATTTTCAAAACATGCCTTTGACTCTGGTGTGTTTTCTCAGGAAAGTTTGGGCTTGGTTCCACAAGCCTGACATACCTCCTAATTTGAAAGTGCAGAGAGGAACCTTGGGTGCAGGGAGGCAGGGGAAAGGTGAAATCGTGGTATAAAACCTAGTTTTAATTTTTGCCTCAGCTCAGGGACAGTAGGGTGTACCCTCAACTGAGCAGGAGGGGTTGGGACTTCGAGCTCATCTATATGACTAAGCAGGACTCAAGGCAGCAGAGTCTGGGGATTTTCTTAGTGGGACTGACTTATTATCCCAGAGAGACTGGCCATGAGAGAGAGGGAGGGAGGGAGGAAGGAGATTGCTACCACCAGGTAAGAAACCTCCTGTTTCAGCAATCTAGAATGCAAGATTTGTTCTTTAGGGCTTCTGGGAAGATAAGAAAATAGATTATCTTGCAGTTTGCCATGGCCCCTTCAAAAAGATAATGTGCTCCTAAATCATAGAATGGCAGAATAGTTTGACTTGGAGTTGACCTTAAAGATCATCTCATTCCAACTCCACAGCCATGGACAGGAACACCTTCCATTAGACCAGGTTGCTCATAGCCCCAAATGGACAGACCTACTTCTTTTTCAAAGGTGGGACAGCACTGCACGAACCAAAGAGGTACCATTGTACATCACACTCCAACCTGGCCCCCCTCTATTTCATACCTGTCTTATGATTGCATTCATTTTAGCAGTGCTGAGTCATGCTCAGCAGGTTTGGCTGCAAGACTGAAGCAGTTTCTAAGCTGTGCTTGCTGTCTGAAAAGAGGACTCAAATCATCATAGAAACATTTAGGTTGTGAGAGACCTTTAAGGTCATCAATTCCAACTACTACTCCAGCACTGCCAATCCCATCTGCTCACCTGTGCCTTTGTGCTCCTTTGTAGTATGTAGTTCCTACATAAAGTTCTTGAAAATGTAGTTAGGACAAACTTCTGTTCCGTGCCACATGGGTGACTAAAATTAAGAACAATGCCCTGCAATTTCCTCCTTTTGCTGCACACATTGTTGCTAACAAGGAGCTGCCACAGGGGATCTTTTTTCCACAGAATCATTAGGTTGGAAAATACCTCTAAGATCATCGAGTCCAACTGCTAACCCAGCACTAAACAATGTGTCCAAATGCCACATCCACACATCTTTTAAATACCTCCAGGGATGCTAACTCCACCTCATCCCAGGGCAGCCTGTTTTAATGCTTGAGAACCCTTTCACTGCAGAAATTGTTCCTGATATGAAATCTAAACCTCTCCTGGCACAACCTGAAACCATTTACTCATGTCCTGTTGCTTGGTACCTAGGAAAATAGGTTCCTATTGTATGGGGGTTTTGTTTCAGTGGTGGAACTCCAAGTGTCTTATCCATATTGCAGGAGGATCCTGCAGCATGCATAGGTTAGAGTAGGGCTGGTTCATCTCAGACATCAGGTT
This sequence comes from Nicator chloris, assembly GCA_013400495.1. Classification (NCBI taxonomy): domain Eukaryota; kingdom Metazoa; phylum Chordata; class Aves; order Passeriformes; family Pycnonotidae; genus Nicator; species Nicator chloris. Next base: position 40,994 of record WAAE01007462.1, read on the forward strand.
TTGAATCCTGGCAACTTCTACACTTCAGGGCATCTTTCACATGCTGAGATGTCTTCTACATTTCTAGAGCTTTCTTTTCTTGGGTGCTTCAGCAGCAAAGTTGGACTCCAAACATCCCTTACAACCCCAGCCACTTTCTGGATTCTCTGATGAGGCTGTGGTTCCCACCCTGCATTCCTCCTGCTGTTCACTATCCCTTTCTGGTTTAGGGCTGATAAACTATTTGGGACTTTTCTTCCTTTTTCTTTTCCCTGAAAGAGATATATTAGGTTCTTGGATTTCTTTTTTTTTTTTTTCTTTCCCAAGCTAAGACAGTTGGAAATGTGCTTAAAACTTCAGACTAAGAATCCCCTGTATTGAACAATCCCAAGAGCTGGGACTCACCCCAATTCCAGCACTGCTTCCTCACCTTCCCACTGTGTCAGATTCATGGTAGCACAGAGATAACTCAAAACAGTGAAAGGCTCAATAGAGCATGATTTGGTGACTCATATTTGATGAATGCCTCACAGCTAGCTTTCCATGGGACTGCAGGCATTTAACTCCTTCAGCCTGCTTTGTGTCTAAGTCCAAGAGACTATTGTTCCATCTTCTGCTTTGTGGCAGCAACGCTTCCAATGCCAAGTGCTGAGCTTTGTTAATCCAAGCATATCAAGAGACAGGTGCCTTTTGCTATTTGCAGCACATAAAAATCAACGTGCCACTTACATATCTCTGACTGTCATCTCAGTCACTTCTGCTCTGCTATTATATGCAGATAGTTTACCTCCTTCCAGCAAAACACTATTTTCTGCATGAACAGAAGTGCTCCAACGTTGTGTCCCCATCTAAATTATAGATGCAAGGCAAGGATTTATGAAAGAAAAGATAGTGCTGGTCCCCATGGACAAAGATATCCTTTCTAGTTCCACAGACCTCTTCTCTCTGGTGACCAATGATGGGACCAGAGGGAATGCCATCAAGCTGTGGCAGGGGAAGTTGAGGCTGGATATTAGGAAAAGTTCTTCGTCCAGAGGGTGGTTGGGCACCAGAACAGGCTCCCCATGGAAGTGGTCACAGCATCAAGCCTGATAGAGTTTGAGAAGCAGTTGGTTAATGCTCTCAGGCACATGGGGTTGATCTTGGGGTTGTCCTGTACAGGGCCAAGAGTTGGACTTGATGATCCTTGTGGTTTCCTTTCAACTCAGGATATTCCATGATACTATGATTCTATGACTTGACAGAGAACCAAATTTTGACTATACAGCTCAGCTGTAAGGTGTTGCAGGACCTCTGTCCTGGAGGTGTGATGGAACAGGTGAGATCCACAACTGGGGACCAGATGGGATCCAGCAGCCAAGAATCCTCTGTACAGATCTCTCCTATCTGATCTGTCCCAAAGGAGACTATTTCAGGACTTAAGAGCCAAGCTGCTCTTCAAGGCCACTATGGCCTGTGGGGTTGTGATTTTAAAAATAGGATACATGTGAAAGATGCATGGAAAGGCAACAAAGGAGTGAAAAGATGGTTGAGGGAATGACTGACAATGCCCTGTGGAGAATGAGCTGCTATGAAGCACCTAAAAGCCAACACAGCACGTGTAGGCACCTAATTTAGATATCTAAATCCTGAAATCCCTTGTTCCATTCCCCATGGAGGCTCAAAGGAGACTCTGGGGTTCCTTCAGCAGCCTTTTTCTGCTCCCAGACCTGGTCATGGTGAAATCTCTGATCCTGCCCCAGCTCCTTCTTGGGGAATGTGCCAGCAGATGGTGCTCAAAGACCCCAAATTTAGCTTTTCTGCCCTATATCCCACAGCAGGGGCACCTTGGGACAAGCACACAAGCACCTAGTTAGTCAGGGCTTTCCCACTCTAGGCACTGCACCTTGAATCCTCTGTAGAGCCAAATGCTCAAGTCAATGTTTCAAAGTTAGATGTTCACTTTGACATCTTTCAGCTCCATCCATCCATCCATCCATCCATCCATCCATCCATCCATCCATCCATCCATCCATCCATCCATCCATCCATCCATCCATCCATCCATCCATCCATCCATCCATCCATCCATCCATCCATCCTCCAGGGCCTTTCATATCAGCAGAATTTTTCCTTGGCAGGGAGGATGTCCTAACTAAGACAAACGTACTAACTTCTTTCAACAGACCTGATCTGTTCTGGAGAAGGTCAACTAGTTCTTTCCTCTAACTTACTCATAAAAATCTGTGCCTCACATCATTTTTATTCTATATTCCACATATGGAATAAAAATTACTGTACTGCCTTGACCTGAGTACAGTGCTTTGATAAGACTCTGTTCCAGCTCAGAGATGTATCCAGCAATCCTCAGGATGGGTAAAGCCACTTTCTTTGACTTAAAAAGACAAATTTCAAGGCAAAAAAATAAAAGCATTTCAGCTGGTTACAATATACCCTGGACTCAGGCAAAAACCAGCAGTGCTAGGGAGGGTGACTTATAGCTGTGCTCTGTAGTTTATGTGAGAAGTAAGGTCTGTGTTTACAAAGCAAGGGAAAGAGTGTAAGATAGTGCTTTTAAGCTGTCAGCTGTTTATGTCCCTTGCTTGTTTAATTATGGACTAAATATAAAGGTGGTAGAAACCAGAGCATGCAAGTACTTGACGACTTGGCACAAAAGCAGTGTAGAACCTTTACATCCATGCTGCACTGCTATTTGCTATTTGTGGGGAAGTGACAGCAAGAGATGAAGGTTTGCCTGCAGTGCCGGGGGCATGGTTGCTTCGGTCAGACAGTAAATATTGTGACCTTGGAGCTTAGACTCATGGATTCATAGAGAGGTTTGGTCTGGAGGGGACCTTAAATATCGTCTCGTTTCAACCCCCCTGCCTTCAGTAGGGACACTATCCTGCCAACTAGACCTCAGTGTCCCACCAACCTGACCTTGAACACTCCCAGGGATGGAGCATTCACAAACTTCTCTGGACAACCTGTGCCAGTGCCTCCCCACCCTCATAGTAAAGAATGTCTTCCTAGTATCCAATCCAAATCTACCCACTTTCAGCTTCCTCCTCAGTAGTTGCTATGAATACACGAATTATTTGTTGCTCCAAGCTCCCATTTCAGTAACAACTCTTCCTTGCTGGAAATCAGGCTGTTGATGCTCACCTGAGAAAAGCAGACATTATGGTGTTTGCTACAAAACTCACAACTGGTTCTGATGAACAGATCTACAGAAAACACCTTCCCCACCAAAATACATCTGTCTCTGAGATAAACCACAGCAGAGTATTAGCAAGAAGACTCATGTCCTGCTGAAACTGTAAGAGGGACTCTGGGTTAGCAGGATATAATTATCCGAGCTGGAGTTTGGCTTTGTGACTAGACCTAGACCTGACATCCTTTCACTCCAGAAAATTGCTTTAAAAGATTTCAGGTTAATATGAGTCTCATTCCTGAGTCCCACCCAGGAGATGACAGCTCCCACGACAGCTGTGGTGGCCATCGTGGGAGGAAGAAGATGCTGAAAATGCTGTTTAGGAAGCCCTGCAAACCTGCACCTTTGCTTTTGGGAAGAGGCTGGGGGAAGAAACAAGCAATTTGATTGAAAAGGGAGAAATACGTTAGTAATGAGATAGTTGTTAACACTCCCTGTGGATAACCTCACGGCAGCAGAATTATTTATAGACAGAAGTGTCTGAGAGCTTATTTTCTCTGTCACTGTGGCCATGGCAGAGAATTATAGCTCTACAGGGTGGGTTTTCAAAACCAGTCAATTAGGAGCAATGAGGTGCAAAATTACATGTGCAGAGATGGAAATGTAGATGTTTGAGATGAAAAGGGCCTTGCTGGCCTGCAAGCACCACGTGGTTCCCAACAGGTCAGAAAGAGAGCTCTTTTCTAAGATGGAAAATTATTCTTTTTTATGGATATCTTTGAACACACAACTGTGATATGTGGAGCCTGAAAACTAGAGATGCTTGGGTTATTGTTTGCTGCTTTGGAGATCTCTGTGTATATAAATCACTGCCTACACAAAGAATTTGGTTTCCTTCTCTCCAGGGGAAAGAAGTTAGAAAGAAGTTGATTAAAAGTGGAGTTTCTGATCTGATTCAGTCCTTGGAGTTAAGTGAAAAAGTAGCTTTTTCCAAAAGGGCATATCCATCTGAAGAGGCCATCAGACAGAGAGCTGATCAGAAAATTCTCACTGTAAGTGCATCCAGTAAGCTCTCCCTATTTTTATTCTTATTTGCCATTACATATAACTCCTCCTCCCCTCAAAAAAAGTACCCCTAGACTGAAAATGAGTGGTTCTCTCCATGAATAGGGAACATTTTGCTCAGGGAAGATTTTATTTTACTACTAAAGATTTCCTTGCCAGAATGGACTGGCATTTACTACCCTTGGGTTTGTGAAGGATACAGTCTTTCAGATCACACTCAGTCCCTGGGAAAAAATGACCGTCCAGTTTTGCTTTTTCTGGGTATGGTGAACTTTGGTACTGAGAGGAGAGCACAGCTCACTGCTTATTTCAGTTGTCCTCAAGGCTTGTGCAGGTCTTTATTTGGGATGTCTCTTGTAAATTAAATTCAGGAGAAAGAAGGGAAGAAAACTGGTGCCCAGTAAACCAGTTTGCGATAGAAACGTTTCCTTCTGTGCTGCAGCAGAAGGTGACACTATTTCATAGAATAAAGGAGCAACCACTGATTAAGGGTCATAAAGATGCCCTGGTTGTTATTAAGAGTGAATTTCAGACACAATGATTTGAATGGCAAAGGGCTCCAAAAATGATCCTTTGACTCACCGGGTCACCTAGAGCATGGGCTTTGCTCCTTTCTTCTTTCTTGCTTCTTCCTCTGCTTTCTTAACACAATCTCCATCTTCTCCTGTCATGTATACACACAATACAAGAGTCTCCTTTGCCTGTATCCTCGTGCAGCTATATGCAAGCCACATCCATCACTGGGTGGGTTTAACTTCATTTTCCTTCACAAATCTAAATGCAAATATGTCCCCTCCATTTGACTGAGCCCCCTTCAGCTCCCATTTTTAGTTACAGGAAAGAAACGGCCACTTTAGGTGCCTGCCTTAGGATAAATCAGATTATGTATCGTGGCTTTAAATGAAATGAGACAACTCCTCCCTGACTTGGATTGCCTATGCCCGTTATAAAGGACTGAGATACAGCCCCACCAAAACTTGAGCAAGCCTCGTGTGCCAAAGCAGCAAGAGGATTTTCTCCCAAGTATTTAAGAATGTAGACAAAAATCCATTTAGCATAACAATTAACCCCAGAGGTGTTAGGCAGTGTTTTGGTTTCTCTGCAGGTCACACCCCTGTGTAGTATACAAGAAGAACAATTTAATCATCTGGTCTACTGATGATCTACTGATGTTTGTGAGTCCATGGGACCTCCCCAAAGGGCTGGTGGAGAGTAGAAACAGCAGGCTTAGCCATCTCTACAGCTGTACACGAGTCTGTAGCTCCATGAAGGAATTTGTCTGGTACAGGTTGAGCCCCTCTGTCAGAGGTGTCCTCTTCTGGGCTGTCCTGGCATATGTATCAAAGTCAGTTGATGACAGCAAACCGTGGATCATGTGCCATGGACCAAGACTCACAGTGTGATCAGACATACCTCATCTAGGGAAAAGCTCTGTCTGAGACCAGTGGCAATAAAAGGGCAGCCAAGACCTCACTGAAGACAATTCCCAATTTTAATTCCAGTTTTTTCCCTTCCCTTAGTTTGTCATTCTTGCCTGATTCCCAGAGCAGAATCCAGGAAGGGCTTGGGGGCAGTGAGTAGGAAGTGCCACCCCCTCAGGGATGACCGAAGCTCCAGTCTCTGGGGTTGCACAGGTCTTGGTCTGTGTACAGGTTGTGTGCCCATGGTCCTGCCTCCTCCCCACATTGCTGCTCCCACAAAATGAGCCTTGTTCAGCCATTATGGATGCAGAGTATGTTGGCGTGAAGGGAGTGCCATTCATCAGAGGGCTCCAGTCTCTACTCACTGTGTGCTGGCTACAGTGAATCAACATTAATGAGGCAAGTTTTGGTCATTTCCACTTCGTATGCAAAGTAATTATTTTCCACCCTTCAAAATATTCCCTAATTAAACGGATGTATTTCAGCAAAGTCTTGCAAGACCAAATCCTGTTCCTCTTTTATAGGGGCAATGTGGCCTGTGAAATCCATTGTGACTGAGCTCTGCATGGCACAACAGCTTTTTCAAATGTCTCCCTTTGGTGGGTTTAATAGGCTGAACAAATGGAAACCTTTGGTGAAATCTAAGATAAAGAAAGATAAAGAAAATATCGTAGATTGCAAAAAAACAACCACCCAACCTAGTTCCTTTAAATGCCCTAGGACAGTAGAATATCAAATATGCAGGAAAACAAGATGAAACTCATTAATTCACTTGAGTCAGGAATGCCTGCTCACAAAAATGCAAGCAGGAATCTGCTGGTTTTATGGTCTGAATGAAACTAGGGGTGACATTTCCACGTGTTACCCCCTGCTTTGTGAACATCCCTGCTGCAGAATCCTATTTCTTCTCATCGATAGCTGTTGAACCAAATGGAGGTCAAGAGCCTATTGCTTCTAGCCTTAAAGGCAGTGGTGCTCTTCGAGGAGCCTTTGCTTTAAAGCTAAATGGTCTTGCTGCCAAGCTGTAACTGCTGTCCTTGGAGCAAGCTGTTACAGCAGCCTTGGAAATTGTCGGTGCTTGTTGCATGAGCAGATTACAACAAACCAGCTGAGCCACAGCAATTTCTTGGATGTAAACTCATTGCCAGGCAAAAGCATTATTATTGGTCTCAGTTTAGCTCACAAGTGGAGAGGATGAGCCTAAACTAGATTACCCCTCATTATCTGCAGGCTGCTGATGAGCAGTATCTCAAGACAGTGTAATGTGACCTTGTGCTCGGGTTTTCAGGCATTAGGAACATGACATCTGTGCCTGCTTGTTTGTTTGGATGTTGAAAGCTAAAGCAAAGAAGGAGTCTAAATTGTCCTGTAGAGGGTCCTAGCTCATGTGCTCTGAGACCATTAACTACTTTGTGGGAACCTTCGTGGTAGACAGATACAGCAGTGAACTGGGGTGATCTCCTCACATCATGAAGGAGCTCATCCCTTTATGCCTGGACAGTTTTACTGCTCCTAGGGCAAGTGTCATTTGTGCAAGCACTGATAAGAGAGAGGAACTCAAAGTTGAAATGTGCAGGGCTCAGTCAATAGCATCAGTAATGATAGAAAACACCTCTCCACCGCAAAGGCAGAGTTATGGGAGGTTGAGATCTTAAACACTGGGACAGGACTGGGATAGGAGGTAAAAGCAGTGACTGTGAAATTCTTACACTGTCAAACCAACACCAGTTGCAGACCACTGCTGCCTCTCCCTCAGCCTGTCTACAGGGACCATACCATGTACCTTTCCTTCTCTACATCTTCACATCTGACATCCCACCTTTCAGCCTGATTTTCTTTTTTCTCCTGTTTATTTGATGTGCAACCACCAAAGGAAATAAAAAACAGAGAGTGAGTAAGACCTTAAGAGATAAGCTAGTAAAATTGTGCTCAGAGCAGAAATACATCAGTTTGGATACGGAACATTGCTTTCTTTTTATCACTCTGCTTATTAACTATACAGTATTTGGTCTTAAGAAGAAAAATAAATCAAAACAAGCCTAAAGGAACTGTGAGAGAGGGGGGAAGGATGTTTGCTTAAGTTATTTCTCATCATGAAATGCTTTTAGCTCCAGTTCTTAGGTAGGGAGCCAGCTCCCCATCTTACTTTCCAGTAATTAAAAGGAAAAACAAAAAAACACCAACCCCAAAAAACCCTGGCAGTTTGCCAGACATTCTTTACACACGGAATTATTATCTTTCTGTCTTCCAGAGATAATACATTGAGCTGGAGGAGTCAGATCAGAACATGAATATCTTTGTTGTAATTCCAGCTCAAAGGAACATTTTTTTCTGTAATAAAATCTGATAGCATTAAGTGGCCTTGATTTTCCATTGCTGTACTGTGGCTTGGTGCCTCATGTAGCATCATATGGCTGGATCTGCAGATGGGGTAAGTTGGTTGATTTACTACTCAGGTAAAAGCTACAGCTATTGATTTAACTGGGCTCTTGCTCTCATTAAACAAAGAATCTAGCCCATTGTTGTCCGTAAAGATATCTTGAGGTGATGGAAGAACATCATCGGTGTTAGAATCAAATTGCCTGACGCAGGAGACAATTAGTGCAATAAACAATGCAGAGGTGCTGGGGAAAAAAAGTAGCCCAAGGAAAAACAATATCAGATTCAGGGAGACAGAAATTCAGTGGTGCTACTAGAAAAGGTGATACTAAATAGAGTCAGTCTTTAAAAATGTGTCAACCCTGAATCTCCTGCCTGAGACCAACTCCTAGCCAGCAGCCTGAAAGAGACAAAACAATCCTCTTCCTCCCTCACAAATTCTTTCCTTTGATTACTGTTTACTTGTTTTCATATCAAACACTCAGCTTGGGTGTCTTCTGTCTTGGTTATCACCATCACCAAGGAATGAGCCTTCCAACCTTCTTGGAAGCTGGCTTCTCAGGAAACCTTCTTCAATAACAGGTTTTTCATGTCTTCTTAAAACACCCTTCAGAAGCATCAAAGCACCCACTAATTGTTGTTCTCTGCCTCACAAATACCTGGATTTGGATGGCTGCATGAGGATCGTCTCAGATTGGTTGACTCTAAAATATTTCATTATTTCACTCTCAGATAGACTATCAGGAGGCAGAAGACTCTTGCTATAGTCAAGTGACTTTGACTGAATTGAGTGACTGAACATTGCTTCCCACCTTGTGGTTTTTGTGTTTTTCCAAGGTCTTATTCATGTAATTCCAGTCTTCAGGTAATTCCTGAGAGATTCCCACAGCTCACATCTTCTTGTACCACCTTAAATGAACTGAAGGGATCACCCACTCACATCCTAGATGGGTGGGACCCCATAGTTTGATGCCTATGTCTTGATGAGGTCAGTTGCTGCTTCACCAGATGAAACCTGGATTACAATACCAAATTGCTCTGAGTGCCTGCTCAAAAGAAAAGGAAAAGCCCCCACATTTTCTCCACAGATTCTGGATTCCAAGACTACATATCTGTAATGACCCCATATACCATTGCATCAAACTGTTTCCCTCAATGGTGAGGGCAGAGATGGACACAGAGAAGAAACAAGCAAATTGAATCAAGCTTCAGCTGCACTTTCTCACACTTACAGCTGTGCTGTAAATCCCTAGGCCGAGGATGTCACACAAATCACCTGAGTGCCCACCTGGCAGGATGGCTTGGAGAAGCAGCCTGTGAGCCAGGAGAGCAGCTCATGGCCCTCGTGCCCAGCCTCTCCACAAACAGGACCTTGCAAGCAGAGAGGAATCAGAGCAGGTGGAATGTTGGCAGTACAACAGACACTTGTTAAATTAACCACAGGGACTTAAATGTTGATTAACTGCTCATGCTAATCAGAATGTTGGATTTTGGCAATGCATGTTTTTGTTTTGATTGGAGAGAGTTGCGGATTCTGGTGTGGAGGATGATCCTGAGAGAGTTACATGGGCTTCACATTGTGACTACAAGAAAATATTTTAAAAGGTTTTATATTAAAAAAGGAATTAGATTTTGATAACAGAATAACAAGCTGAGATCTCATGTTGTCAGGTGCTCTTAGAGCTTTACAGTTCTGGTCTTGCTGCCACACAGAGCAATATGTGTGGTTTTGTGTGTGTGTGTGTGTGTACCTGGTTATTGACCTGTGAATTTACGGCAGTTTTAAGTCAATCACACTGACTCAGCCTTAGATGCACTATGGAACTGTCAGATTCCCAGAGGTCACCCAGGCCCATGTTTCCCACCTGAAGATGCACAGCAGTTTCCCAGTTCTTTGGGGTTCCTAAGGGGTGTATGTGTCTTCAGAAGGATTATTTAAATGCTACTAATAAACGACATTGGTTAATGAGATTCCTCTCCCATTCTCGCCATCCTCATTCCTTCAGAGATCTTATGAAGGACAATTTGATCAAAGATCTTCTCCCATTTTTCCATGTAAATCAATTACCAAGTGCCAGGGCTCTCTCTGGGGCACCATTCAGTTATCTGTTGCTGTGTTACCAGATTGGGCTGTGGCTTAGCTCACATCTCTGCTCAGTTTCTGAGCAGGTTTCGAGGGATAACACGGGGCAGGAACCATTCCTAATAGGCAGATGAGGGCAGTGATATTCAACCCCCCATCTGCTGACCATCAGGGAGCACAAGCAGAGATGCAGGGGCTGTAGCACAGTGTCTCTTTATCTCTCAGTCATGCTGGACAGCACTTCCTAGGCCAACATTTTGCTATTTTCCTGGTGGTCCGAGCTGTCACCAGGACACGGTTAGCACAGCACTTAGCCCTGACACAACTCTGTGCAGGGGATAGGAACAGGAACACAGCTATACTCCTTGAAGCCCTGGAGCATGGATGGAGAGGATCTGTGTCAAAATCCTTTCCCAAAGCTGGTAGGGAGACAGAAACATCTGCCCAGTGATTATTAACAAAGTGTAGGTAATACCTTTAGATTTTTGTTCCACATCTAAGTAGATTTATCATTTAATAATAACCACCTACTCTCTGAAGGACGGCTCTGGTGACAGTGTGAGCTGGTCCCGTGTTCCTAGAACAGGGCTGAGGCTTTTGTGTAGAGGAGACCCAGCTTTCCAGACATTTCTGCCTGCTCTGCTCTGGCAGCCTGCTGTCTCACCAATGTGGCATCAGGGAGTGTCCTCAGCCCACTGGGACAGGAGACAGCCAGACCCATCCAGTGCATAACTGGGGTTTCCCTGTCCCTCTTCCCTCCTGCCCCTCCAGAGCTCTGCTGTTTTGTCCGTCTCTTGGCACGTGTCAAGTCCCATGTAGGGTTTTGGCCCCGATGCAATGATCATTGTCAGATAAAGTTAATGGAGGTCATCTCGTTCACACAGCGGCTGGTCAGCAGAGCGGAGCAGTGTGACAAGCTTTAATTAGATCCACAATGATTGTCCTCCCTGGGGGCGTCGTTTGGTGGCTTGCTGAACAAATTCAGTGTGAGTGGCTGGTTGCCACTGCGTGCTGAAGGGCAGCTCCCTTCTAACAGGTGTGGGGAGAAATTAGCTCGAAACAAATTGGGATAGGGTTTGGGGATTGCTTTCCTTCAAACACATGCTTCTGTGCCGTTCCCTCCCACAGCCGTGTGTTTGCTCTCACTCTTCTCTCCCACATACACCTTTCCTACCTATCATACACAAATCCCATCTTTGCACACCCTATTTCTGCTCCTCTCTTACAAATCTTGAGCCTTGCTCTGTTCTGTTGCTCACAGCCTGCCACCCCCCCAGTTCGACTCCATCAGGTATTTGGGCTCTTTTCCTGTTAGGACAAAGTCTGATCAATGAAATTCTTGCAAACAAGGAGGTTTATGGGGGAATTTCCCTTGTTCCAAGCTCTGCTGCAAAAGACCTCTGGAGGGGGGCTGCAGGCTGGTGTGACCACCCAAATGCAGTGGTAGGTAGGTGAAGATGGGTGAGAGCCATAGAACCTTCAGGAGCGACCAAAAATGCCTTCTGCTATCAGTGGCAATTGTGTTAAAAGTCAATTAAATTACCTTGGACCATGGCCAGGTTCAGCAAAGCCATTCTTTAGAGTATGTCCAACCCAGAAGGAAGGAAGCTGTACAGTATGAACGAGCTGGTTGTCTGCTTACAGTCCTCTCTGCTTCAGGCTCCTATGCTTTAGCTAATCACAGTTTTTCTGCCCCCACTTTCTTCTGTAGACTTCTCAGAGACCATATTTTGGACAAAGACCTGAGCACAGTCTCACTGGGTTTTCAGTGTTCAATATTTTGACAGCTGGCAGTGGGGATCTTCCCACAGCACGATCTCTGAGCTTTGGTTGGTGTGAATGAAAAAGAAAAGTGGCAAGCTCACATTCCCACGGAGCCAAGTCTTCTCTTCCACCTACACTGCAGAACAGCAGCTCCTTATCTCATCAAACCCACAATCTCCTTCACAAGCTTCAAATGGCATCGTTTTGTTTACCCTTCCCTTTCCAGTTCTTAAACAACGTCCTTTGGGCTTTATTCACACCAAGCAATTGTTCCCACTGGGATGTTGCCAAGCAAGGAATTTAATTTGTTTGGGTGGAGATATGAGGGGTCAGCAGACAAATTTAGACAAAGCTCATAAGTTGGGTGGACCATCATAGCATCTGTCTGTACCAGACCAAACTGGATTTTTCTCTTAGAAGTTTCTGGCATAAATGGGGAAACCTAGGAGAAAATAAATTGCAGAAGAGGAAAAATCTACTTCTTCTCATATACCTTTAACAGCAGACTTTCTTATAGCTCAAGTGTATCTGGCATTAAAGCTTGTGTGTGACCCTGCTCTACCGTCTTGTAGCAGATGCTTTTTCCAGCAGAGCCTCAGCCTTTTCCCATGTGACCTTACTGTTGCCCAACTATTCCAACTCATTTGGATGCTATTTTAATGAGCAGAGGTGACAGATGATGTTGATGTGTGTCTTCTTTTCCAGGTGATTGGGGAAAGAGCAGAACTCAGTGTGACAAGTTGCAAATCAGCTCTTCTGGAGGAGAATTTCAGTCCTAACCTTTAAGACACATGTGACAGCACCTGCCCAGAGCATCAGCCTCTGAAACAGTCAATCATACAGTGAGACTCTGCACACTTTCCCTTCAATTCTTGAATTGTTCTTTCTCCAGTCTGCCACCTTTGGTACCTGTTGGCAAAGAGACCAATTAGGGAGAGAACAGATTAGCTTTGTTGACAGCTTTATTCCCATTTCCATCTTTTCCTGTGCCTTTTCTCCACAGGGAAAACCAGGAAGAACTGTAAAAAGTCTGGAAACTATGTGGAATCAGAAGGACAATTTCTTGTTGCGATTAATTTCTTGTTGCACTTGCTCTGAAAGAAATTCTTTCTCTGAACAGTCCAATGGCAGGACTTGATTCATCTCTCTGGATCATCATGGTCACCATGGCTTTCCTTAATCGTCAGTGGAGGGAAAAAATATTTCTCTGGTATGATCCTCCCTCTTCAGAACTTCAACCTTGGATGAACTCATTCACACACAGAAGTCCCCTCCCTTGAATCTGGGCTGCCAGCTTGAATCGGGATACCTACATGGGGTAAAACAAATCCTTGCCTTCAACCCTTGCTTCTTGTCCCAGCTCCTGAGCTGTCTCTATTTCTGGTCCAACATGCTCAACTCTCTTATGATATAGAGGCCCTCAACAGTCATAGCAGGATGTCTTCTCAAATAACTCACAATGGCTTTAAATCAGAAACAGTTCTGCTCGGTGTAACTTAGCTTTGAATTACATGAGGCAGAGGTGAACCTTGAGGACCTCTCTGCTTTGCTCCACTGGGAAAATACAGAAGGATGCTTTCTAGTACCATCTTGGTTTGAGGCCATAAATCCTGTGGCTCTGCATTGTGCAGCTCTCACCAAAGCCCACTGGCTTCTGGATAAAATTCTGGGTGCAAAGGTAACTTGGACCCCACCTCCAATGCATTGCATTTGCCTTCACAAAACGGAATGGCAGTCAAACCCGAGGGCCCTAACCTATCCATAAAATAAAAGGCAAGGAAAACCAGGCACAAGAACACACACTTTCCTGCCAGAGTTCAAGAAGAGTTAGGACAATGTTCTCAGGTCCACAGTGTGATTCTTGGGGTGTCCTGTGCAGGGCCAGGAGTTGGAGTTGATGATCCTCGTGGGTCCCTTCCAACTCAGCATGTTCTATGACTCTATGTTTCACTTAGGTCGTAGCAAATGAGTCAGGCAACATAGCAAATGCCTCATTTGGATATTACCTATTATTAAATACCTATTTAGCTATTGACCGTGTCAGTCTTCGGTAACTCCACCCCTTGCTTAGCAAGAACTGAGGCAATCCTTCATATCTTCTTTCCTCTGCCTCAAGGAGAGTAATGTGATCTTCAAGGTCAACATTATTATCCTCCTCCTTCTCATTAAAGGAATAGCCAAAGTATCCATTTAAAATTGTTGGCCTCCCCACTCCTTTCATTGCAAATGATTTATGAGGACGTTAATGCCTCCTATTTTCTCCTGAACACATTTCTGATTAGGAGTGGCATATTGAGATCCATCCTAGAGAAGGGTGGATTTCTATTTATTCTAAAAGGGGGAGCATGGCAAGCTGGAAAATAAGGCAGACAGCTATTTGTTTTAAAGGAATAAAATCCTTCTCTTGGCTGAAAGAAGAGGAACAGCTCCAGCTTCACCTCCTCTGCTTACAGACCATGGGACAGAGCAAAAATCATCTGTATAGAGGAGGGCTTAATAGAGACTGGCTCGACTCTTGGACACGCAGGTAAGGGGACAATGGCGTGAGTTCCTTAATCTGTTAGTTTCCCACCCACAAAAAGTCAGTAATTTTGGCTCATTTAATCTCCCTGGAGCTGAGTGTGGCTGTCTTCCCTCTGGTAAGGCTGAATATCTTCCCTGGCAACAAAACCCATGAAATCACACTTGGGCCCTGGCTATTTCAAGCCAGCAGAAGAGTCATGCTTGGCCAGGCCATGAAAAACACTCCACAGAGCCCCATTAAATAGGAAAGTTTGGAAATTTCAACCCTGTCTGATGATGCTGGATGCTGCCAGAAGTGACAATAACCCTTAGCTTTACGTGTTTGGAAACTACAGCGCTAATGTTGTGACAATGCAATTAGCTGTAATTTTTTTCAGGCTTTTTAATGGTCTTTCCTAAGACCAAAGCTACACACCATCTGAGATCAGCTGCCAGCACTCAGCAGACCCTGCAGCCAACGTTATTCACTTAGACCTAACAGAGTGTGCATCTCGTTACTGTAAGCCCCTGGTAACCAGCTGTGGGAAGCACCAAATTCCTCTTCCGTGTATCCCAGGAAAATCCTTGTGGTAAGAGGGATGAAGACTTGCTTCAGCATCCCGTGAATGTTGTGTGGTGTAATCACGGCGTGAGGATCTCAAGGCCTGCACATGTAGCTAAGCAGCATAATTCATACTGTGATTACCTTGCCAAGCTGTTAACAAATATGTCCAGGTGATGGAAGGATGAGCAGGAAACTTTTGGAACGAGGGGATGGTGCTCACACACTGCTGCCCAAATCATCACAAGTACCTGTAGGATTAAAGCCAAACACATGCAGGGTAAATGTAGCTGTAATAAAAAGGGAGAGGAAGGTTCCCAGAGAAGCTGTAGAAGCTCCATTCCCAGAAATGTTCAAGGCCAGGCTGAATGAGGCCCTGAGTGACCTGGTCTAGTGCAAGGTGTCTCTGTGCATGGCAGACGTGTTGGAACTAGGTGATCTTTGAGGTCCCTTCCAACCCAAACCATTCTATGATTCTGTGATTCTATGATATAGGGACTGGACAGAAAATCAGGATAGAAGTGGTCAAGTGCTGCTCACACATCACTGCTGAGCTCCTGTTCCACAGGTATGAAAGGAGCAATTTCTAAAATCTCCCTGTGTGGTTGAGCAGAAGCTCTTGGTGTAAGTATAGCTATTAGCATGAAATGTTTTAAAATGAAAAGAGTTAATTAAAATTAAAAGAGCTATGTTTCTCTTCTTGGTCCCAGCGACCTTGCTGAGAAACCTAAGACCTGCCATTCCCTCTGAGTGTTTGTATTCTGTCTGCAAGTGGATCAATGCTGCCTTAATTTACTCACCTCCTACATCTTCCCATTACTGGCCCTTATAATTACAGAGTTGGTCTTGCAAGGTGTCCATTGTGTATGAACAGGCAGGATCTTATTCCTGCTGCTGTTTGGTGTAGTGGGAAGTCTTATGGGTGCATGATGATCCCAGCTCTGTGCTTTCTGCCTTAGTTTCCCCAGTGGGAAGATACTGGCTTTGGAAAACATGGGATATCAAGCACCTGGGGATAACAGCTTTTGTGAACTCCCTGGTCATGCTCGTTCTCTCAGCCTTCCTGATGACTCTTCACTTGAGCTCTTGTCCTACACCAGAAACAGAGCCTGTGACCAAAAGAAGAGGGAAATCAGCTTTCCTAGTAGTGCTTTTTTGGAATCGAATCACAGAAGGATGTTCAGACAGGGGGTGAGTTTGTAATCACTTCCTGAGCCTCCATTACAGCCCTGCTCCATTTCTGAGGCTTTCTCCCAGCCCTCCCAGTCCCTTTGTCCTTTCCCCACCTGGTTGCTGGAGAAGATTGGATGTCTCAGAGGTGGTTCTCCCGTGTCTCAGGCATGGAAATACTTCTGTACTTACTAATTCCCTGTGAAGTGTCAATAACAGGTGGCTTTTTGGCGCAGGGCGGGACAGGGGTGGAATTTATCTTTCTGCTGTACCTTGAAGGATAGGGGACATGAAGCCCCATGATGAGGTGGTCTTCCCTTCAGCACCACCCAGGCTTTTGGGAGTAGGGATGGCACCCTTGGTAAGTTTGTGCAGTGCACAGCATGACAAAGAGCTCCTGGAGGATCAGCCGTGGTCCTCCAGCCACAGACCCCTCTGATGGCTGAAGGGCCATCCCTGACCCCATGTCCTTGGTGAGGCATATCCCTGGCCTGGCTTGGCACCATGGGCAGGGAACAAACAGCCAGGTCTCTGCCCTCTATCCCTGGTTTGAGCCTGGCAGGCATGAGCGGTTTGGGTCTGAGCTCCCCGGCGCCACAAGGAATGTTTTGATGTACAGACATGCTTGTTCAACACCCCCTCAGCTCTGAGCTAATTAAATCCAAAGGGTAATCATTATTTCATTGAGTTTTCTCCAGCACTGTAATTCCATCTCAGCTGTGGCAGAAAGCCCTGGACAGAGAGAGTGTGTGACAACGGCACTTCTCGCTTTCTTGCTTTCTGGCTTGTTTGTGTGCTTTCTTCTTTCTTCCCACTTTTTTTCTCTTTTCTTTTTTCTTTCTCCTTTCTCTCTCTCTTTCTTTCTCTCTCTCTCCCTCTCTCCCTCTCTCCCTTCCTCCCCCTCTCCCCTCTCCCCCCCCTCTCCCCCCGTCCCGCTGTCCCCTCTGTCCCCTCTATCCCC